>JYFJ02003162.1:0-45768 GCA_000934665.2 Catajapyx aquilonaris | reverse complement strand
TCATTAGCACAATTTTGCACCAAACAATTGAAAAGTATGTCATAATGTCAAAATGTGTCTTACTGTAACACGAGTGTTCTGTACTGTGTGAGTTAAACTGACTTACAAGTTTTGGTATATGACTATTGCGTAGTACATTATTAGATTTAAAATTGAGTAGGCTGTGACCACGGTTGCACAGTAGCGGAAGGTGTCGTGTGTGCTACTGAACACCCCATGGTAACCTTTGACCGCGAAAAGGCCCTATACGACACTTATGTTGCATAGGAAGGTGTGTACAGCATATTAATTAGCACGTGCCCCAATTTCCCTTTGGCATAACCATCAGAGTGATGTAATAGTAATACCCTACAATAATGTATTGTAAAGGGTGGAATTCCCCCTTCCGGTCCGGGTCAGTTTCCTATTCCGTATATAACGAGGCAAATTTAGGGAGAAAGCGTATATCAGCTGGGGAAATACGTTATTCAACACTTACTTTCGACATGGCCTCCTCCACTATTATCACAGCTATTCTGATGGTTGCAGTCTTGATACAGGTAAGTATAGGTTATGCACCTTATAATTATGTCACTGAATTTTTACCCAATGAAAAGGTCGGAAGCGCAGCAACATCCAACACCACAAATGACGAAGAATTTAATAGACTGACCGGATTTTTGAAGAACATGAACAGAGCATTTGTTGGGGTTTTGTACAACTTTCATAACGCTTCTAGTGAACTCCCAAAGGACGTGAGGGACGCCAGCTTTCTTCTTCTTAAGGTACATACCATGTTGGTACATTACCACATGAAAAATTAGCAATAAAAATTATTTTCAGGCAGCTCAAAGCAATGAGGTGGACTACAGCGACGTCTTCGCCATTTTATACAAGATGCCAACATGGACTCCACTAAAGCAGCTTCAAGAATTCCTCCTGGCTTTGAACCCAATGGAAGAAACCCGAGATGAGTTCACAGACGCGATGAACATCATGCAAGAGTTTGCGACCAACCCGAACGTGACCGAAGCCATGGGTCAAATGGTCACTGTCATGCCCTCAGTGATGGAGATGTTCATCGGATTGGCCGGAATTGGTGCCCAAGCCATCGGTGGTGCCATCTCAGAGCAAGCCGGTGGCCGTTAAACAATGCCTTCATTATTCTAGCTGGATACTGGCACTTCCTTGTCCTTGTCAACAGCTGCTTTTTCGTACGTGATGCTAAGGGATTGAAATAAACGGAAAAATGACTACCTATTGTGTAATTCCCCCTGCCCATTATTTATTCCGGGAAATGTTACATTGTGTGCATCGTCACCTCATCCGATCCCTTATAAAGACCCTACCAAGATTGAGCCTGTACACACACCAAGGAACCATGGCTCGTGTTCATATGTGCATGTTGGCTCTCGTGCTGGGGGTACTGGCTCAGGTACTGTACATTCAGAGACCTACAATGGACCTGGAGTTAGCTTATCCCGATTTCAGGAAGTGCTGTTGGCCAGCATCTCACTGCAACCCATTGATAATGTGGAGGACATCCCAAAGGACATTGGTGACCGGGCTGAAAAACAGTTCCAATTCCTGCTGGGAGCTGCAGCCAGGAATAGTACGACTAGTCGAAACCCGTTTCGAGCTATAATGGAAGGCTTGAGACAAGGTTTCAGACGTGTTCTGAGCGCCCTTCAGGGACAGAGAGACCGTCTGCCACCTTCAGTGGTCAACTCCACCCGTGTTCTTGGACAGGTCAGAACCAGATGGATAATTCGTTTCGTTGTTTAACAATGTTCTGTTTCAGTTGGCTGACCGAAATAGGTTGGACTTCAGTCAACTGCTGCCGAGACTGCCTCTTCTGTCCTTCTTGTCTCCTCAGAGACAGTTCGAGGAGGCTCTGAAGCTGATAAGACCCTCCGAAGGAACCATTCACGAGGACTTCTTCAACGCCACCAACGGCATCCTGGACCACATCACCAACCCCAGCTTCACCCAATCGGTGGCCACCAACTTCATCAGCGACTTTCCATCTATTATGGAACGGATGAGAAACATCATGGACAATGTCTTAGATGTACTTGGAATTGGCACTCTTCAATAAAGAGGAACAGTTCAGAGAAACACGAGTGTTCACCTACATTGAAATACCCTTTTCGCATTGTCCACAGCAGGTGCCGCGCATATTGTGGCACAGATAATGCAACAATGTCTTTAGGGTGGGTTGGATTGGGACATCCCAGTAATTAACAGCTTATACACGATGCACGTTAATGTATTTAGGCTACCTGGTGTTCAATTACGATTGTGATTGGAAAAGGGAGGGGATTTTCAGGGAAAAAAAAGATGTACTTATTTCTGATGTCTAAATGGATATTGCAACAGTCTGTAACAATGACGCGTCTTCCGGCACGCGGACCTATATTAGGCGACGAATGGTCCTCGATTTTTATTCAGAAGCTTACAGGGATTTGAAACAGTAGGATGATGGCTGTCATAAAGCTGGTGCTGTTGGCTGTTGTAGCACAGGTGAGACATGTCCCATTTATAGTTGACATTTTGTGGTTTCATTATGGATGTCCATAGGTGTTGTTTGTGGGTTGCTCGGGCAGAGTCCAGAGAGTGGACATTCCAGTTAGCAGGCAATTTGGAGGAGGAGGATTGTTCGGTGGTGGCAACAATGGTGGAGGGTTTCTCGGAGGGATTGGCAATGCGCTGAACCCGTTTTCGTTTATGACTAACATGTTTGATGGCATACGTCGTGCGTTTGTCAACTTCATGACCGGAATCTTCAACCTTCCAAACACTCTGCCTGCGCCAATCAGAAATTCAACAAGGACCGTCATTCAGGTAAGTGTTCCTCAATTTGCAACAATCAGATATTTACAATAATAGTACATGTTTTGGCAGGCGGCTAACAACAACAGCTTAGACTTCAGTCGACTTCTTCCTCGACTGCCCTTCTTCCCGTTCATGTCTCCTCGGGAACAAATTGTTGAAGTCCTGCAGCATGCCCGTGCAACCGACCCCACCAATTCGGCTGAGGTCAACGCCGCATCTAACAACCTGCAAGAGTTCTTCTCGAGCCGGCAGTTGGCAGAGCTCATGGGAGGAGCCATCAGGACAATTCCAACTTTCCTAGAAGCATTCTTGGAAATCCTTAGCGCTTTCAACAATCTTGCTGAGATCAACAGAGCAAATGCTGCGGCTGCTGCTGCGGCTGCTGCGGCTGCTGCAGAGGCGTAACATTTTGTAATTTGGTGGATGGCAATAAAAATGTAAATTAAAATGACTTTTGTTGAACTGCTGGAAAATACTGTACATCAACAATCAACACGAAAAATTCATCATTGCAGTTATTTATTATCTTGCCAATTACAACATAAGTTAATGAAACAGCTCCTTAAGAATCCATCAGCATCTCTTAACCAACGATGCCGAAGAGTGCGCCAAGAACTCCTCCTGTGAATCCCTGGAAGGTGTCGACCATGGCCCCTGGGTACCTAGCAATGGGCAGGACCAGACGCTCCATGATGTTGCGGTGCTCTGTCTCGGTCAGGTATCGCTCCAACAGGTCCACGGCGTCACGGTACTCCAAGGAGATACGTCCCTCATCACGCATCATGACGAACATCTTCATCAAATGGGTGGGTCCATCACGGGTCATCAGGAGTGGGACATAAGCGTAGGCCTTGCCCAGCTCAAAGTTGTGCTGCGTCAGTCCCTGTGCCAGGTTGCTGAGGGCACCAACCAGGTCATCAGCACGGCCTGACAACTGGGAGATCATGTGGGTCATGATGCCAATAAGGCCGTTCTCGAATGGCCCCTGGGTGCGGTTCAGCTGCTGGCGAAACTCTGGGTTGCTGTCGGCCAAAGCCTGCACCACCACCTTTGCCTTCTCAATGTCATACAGCATCGGTTCACCAGCCTCCTTCATAGGTTGCTCCACAGGCTTCTCCATAGACATTGCCTGGATCTATTTGAAACGAAACTATAGCACAATCCTATTTTCTATACAAACTATTTCTACTAACCTGCATGACGCAGAGGGCCAGAAGAGCGACAGCCAGAAACTTCATCTTGCTAGTGGTATAGTTGGATTTGTTCAGGGAATGAACTGATGTCCTCTGGCTGTTGGGGTGACACTTTTATATCCAATCCAGAGTCCGGAAGCCTACTAAACATCTGCTGACATCTTGGTCACCCCCGTGTTGTTTGAATATTTAAGCCACGTGCCGTTTACTCGAGTTTGGTCAATTGGGTTAGTTGGATATTGATGACACGAGCATATCTTTGTTTGTATCGGAGAATTACTGCGGGATTCTACATCCGCTATTGTTTATTGTGTGGATGCTCGGAACAGAGCGCAGGAAGTTGTTCTCATTGTAAGATGCTAATGAAGCGATTAGTGTTCATTGTGTCATTTTCGGGATTGTCACAGTTACCGCAAATGGGGGCTAACATAGTACGGAAGGAGGAAGTGTCACGAGACCAACTTTCCATCATGATTGTTATTTTGGTCCTATTGAGTTTACATCACGTATAACTAGATTCTGGGAATTCCATCCTCAATTAATTGTTTGTGTATGTATTTGTTACAGTCATTCATCAAAATATAGGCTGAAATAATTATCTCATAGCAGAGCCTAATATTCGTGCTAAAATCGGGTGGTTTTGGAGATGAAATATTTTTAAAACTTAATTCCCTTTCGAATCGAGCGCGCTTGTTCAATTCCTGTTGGCTCCACTGTTACCATTGGCACTCTTGTGGAATTCCAAGATGGCGTCGGATTGACGAAAACGCAGCAACGCGCAGCAAGAAAAAAAGTAGAGACGACGTTTTCTTTCGTCACCTTTTCCCGGAATCAGACCACGAGTTTCCGGAGGGTGGACAGCCACTGTGTGACCCCCACAGGTGAGGGCAGAAGGTGACCCACAGCAGAGAGGGAGAAAGTGCACCAGTTACTTTGCATGTGACCTGATGTGACCTATTACATTTCTCCCACAAGATATGCCTCATAGTGACACAGAAAATACAGGAGAGATGGATGCTGCCAAACCGACATCTTCTCTGGCCGTTGTTCCCACAAGTACGACTGATGTGGCGGTGTTTAAGAAGCCGACGCAGCCTGCTCCCAAGGCACGGCTCAAAGTTTTGGATGAAGACAACTACATTCATGAGATGGAGAAGATCATCCAGCGAGACTTTTTCCCTGATATGGAGAAGGTGAAGGCCCAGCTGGATTACCTCAACGCAGTGGATAGCAATGATGTGCAGACCCTCAGAGAACTGGCTCTCAAGTACAGCTCGGGAAAGAGGCCGCCCACTGAGATCTGTGAGTGTTGATTCTAGAGACCGCCTGATGTTGGTATGACCTCATGAAATTCATTCATTCAAGAATTTATAAGATTCGGATTCCGTACTGGTTCTACTAGTTGGCAAAGAATTCAGCTTGAAACCTGCAATTAGGTCAGGCCATGATTCCGTAATACAGCATATCTTCTATTAACTTCTATTAACAGAAATTCCAATACAAAAAGCAAACTGGTTCTATAATATTGCTAATGCTCTTTTTATTTAGATTCAAGTCCTGCTACATTTGAGACACCACTTGACGCACGTCGTGAAAATGATGTACCTCCTCATAAAGATGGATCCGATTCTGTCAGGAGTGAGCAGACAGTTAGCAGCACAGATGACGGTGATAAGGAAAAAGGTAAATATAATGTGATTTGTAATTGCAATACCAGTGCAGGCAGTCCTTGTTATGTGCTGTTGTGATCAAGTAAATGAAGGCAATTTGTGTTGAACACCAACATGTTCGTTGAAAACCTGTAATGTTATTGACACAATTGTATGGTAGAGTATGTCAGCTACCATAAGTTCATGTTGGATTGTAGATTTTCTAGAGAATATGTTTGAGCCCCCTCAACAGAGGTTATTTTCAGCTTTTAGACTGTGGCAATACATTTTGTACGCATTGTTTCATTATACCATATTACCTCACATAAAGCGGCATGTAGGTGAAGTCGAGTCGAAGCCGAGGTCGACTAGTTTTTAGAAATACAAGGTCTGGTGGCTATACCGGCATGCCGGTACAGGGCAAGGTATGCCGGTATAGGGCAAGGTTTTCGCATAAGTTACCAAACTTGACATTTCCCTCAAAATCGAGATTCACGTAAAGGTTATCGAAAAGGCACTTTTTCTGAATATGCGGTATTGTTTTCAATTGCAGTGTCTGGCAATCATCTCTATTTAAAAGCAGGTTGATGATGGGATTGGTCACACAATCTACATTTTTAATATCCACTGTGCAACAAAACTAGCACATTCTCACACCCTGTACAGGGTACACTCGCCCATTTTCATTGTAATGTTGTTTTAGGATGGTACCAGAAGCATTCCATTAAAAAATGACAAGTATCAAAATTACGGAAATCTACCTCGGTTATTGCGCCATGCCGGCCACCCCCCGGGTTATACCGGCATGCTGGTTGACCTTGTTTTATACTGGCCTGCCACTTTATGTGAGGTAATACGGTATCATTAAGTATTTATGACCAAAAGTTAAATCTACGTATATGAACACACCTGATTGTTTTTTAGTAATCTCTCCTCATACATTAATGGCAATTTTGCAAGTTTTAACATCAATGCATCTATAGATATTACAACCTGTTGGCAGTTAACTAGAATGGGCATGAAAATGGGTATGAAGAGCCTGGATTGAGACTGTCTTGTCATTTTGTCTCTCATTATGTAAAGTTTGGTGTGGCAGGTTTTAAAATATTAATAACAGGCAGGTAGATGTTGGTACATAAATGCAGGCTGGTAATACTCTGCAGAATGTCTTGTGGATTGTCTCGCTAATTGACAAGGACATCCTGCACGTGGCATGTGCGAAAACTATACCTGTAACCTTCTCATTCCAGAAAAAGCTCCAAGCTTGAATGCATATTTGAGCAAGTACACCAGTGAGGACAACCGGAGCTTCCAGGAGATCATGGAGGAGGCAGAGAAGAACCACCGCATCAAGTATTCCTGGCTGTATGATGCTGAGGATGACCACCGCGTCAAACAGGAGACCTACCTTGCATTACCTTCCATAGAAGATCAAGCAGATCAGACCACACGCCCCTTGGAACTGGATACTTGGGCTTACAGATGCAAGAATTACATCATGTATGTGCCTGAAGGGGTTGCAGCCACACCTGAGGAAGAAATTGAAGCAAGCAAGAAGAAGCAGGAAATACTCTACAACAACACCCGGTTTTTGCGCAATCCATTTAATGAACAGTTGAATCGCGAGAGGCTGAAAGAGGCTGCGCAGGTTCATGCAAAGGCAAAAGAAGGTCGAATTGGAGTGGATGGGAAGGAAGTTGTGCAGGATGCACCCCCGGCAGGTGTTGGTGGGGCTGCTGCTGTTGCTGCGCCCCAAGTGATCCCAGTTGAGCCTGCTGTCCCATTGAGCACCCAGTTAGGTTTTGTTCGGACTCCATCACCTGTACCTGGTGTAGCTGAGAGTCCTTTAATGACCTGGGGTGAAATAGAAGGCACCCCATTCAGATTGGATGGAAGTGACACTCCTGTGCCTCGTACTCCAGGAGGCCCACACTTCCGGATAGCTGATGTACCGAAGAGGGAGAAGTTGGCTATCAAGCTGGCAGAAAAGGCCAGTCAAAGGCACAGGGACAGGAAGAACAAGGCTATGCAGGTTGCCAGATCTATGCTTGGAACGTAAGTATTTAATACCACTAATGTTGCTATGCACTTGAGGGTGCTGGTTTCCAGGTAGTTTTCTCAGGCAGTGTAGCAATGTTGTAATGGGTTGCAGAGTTACTTCTCTGTGCATATCATTTATGCTTACCTAGAATAATTTATCTGAAATTCACAACCCAAGTAAAGTAAGTACCCGTTTTACGCTGTTTCATATTTACGCAGGTGTGAAAATGACACTTAAATTTTTTTACATTGAAGATTTGTGAAAAATTTGATGATAACAACACAATCTGAACATAAACACGTCACTGTAACACTTCTGAGTCCAAACACATTACCATAAATGCTCGATAAATACAGTACCATATTGTTGGTCTCGGCACTCTCCGAAGTCTGTTAAAAATATCCTACGTCTACTGCAGTTCTTGCCAAAAGAAGGGAAAAGAGGCCTCTGAACCAGATGACCCTCAGCCTGGAACCTCCTATTAAATGTACATAATAAATGTTTAAAATAGTCGGCATTAAAAACAGCAATTTAAGTCCTATCTGAGGGAAAATTTTGGAAATCTTGGAACTTATCTCATTTACTTCCATTATGATTCAGTCACGTTTTACACCTTTTCACTTGACGCTGCATTTTGCTGGAACCAATTACCGGCGTAAAGAGGGTACTTCCTGTAACCATTTATCCCATCATTTCCCGAAAATAGTACCTTCTACTCTTTTGTCTTTTTTATAACTCATTACCTTTTCATTTTTCTGTACCTATAACATTACTATCTATACATATCTCGTAATGTAATTTCAGGTTGTAAGTTACATCCATACTAAATGGTGTTGTAATATCTTTTCAGACCTTCCCCCCGTCCCATGAGTGTACTGGACCGGATGACAACGATGTCCCCAGCGGCAAGGAGACTGGCATCTTCCCACCTGAAACTCCCTATTGGGACAGACAAGGCCCTGCGAGCCTCATACACACCAAGCAACCCTCGCACTCCCCTCTCAGAAAAGACGCCAACTCCTTCCCTCACCCCCTCCAGCACCCCTGGAAGCAGCAGGCAGAGTGAGGACATGTTGCTCTCAAATTCTGCCAGGAGTCGGCGAAGTCAGCAGAAGAAGATTGACCCCACCACCCTCACAGACAATCTGTTGCGATTGCCAAAGAGGCTCAGAGCTGCGGATTTTTTCCAGTGATTTCTTTTGCAAGTGCAGAACTAGATGTGTACAAATGACTCCTGGCTGCAATTTTGTTGTGCGACACCAATGCTCGATGAAGGACATAGTGACGTCAGAAGAATGTGTGAAATTGTGCAAGTGCAACAACAGGTTTTCTTATCTATACGCACCATTTGTTTTTCCTTCCCTGTTACCCTTAAACCTGTTCTATTTTGGTCCCTGGTAGTACAGGAGGTGTCAGGAGTGGTTGACATAAGCACTTTTTCTCATGTGGAATATCATCCTTTACTATCTCCCCTGAGGCAGGAGAAAAATAACTCCTTGTGTGCATGTTCCCCCTCCACAAACCAAAAACTCATTTCCAAGCTAAGTGGATGTGATCATTTCTGGAGATGTTTTCCTACCTAATTAATTCCATTTGTCACTAGCAAACATTTGTGAAACACAAATCTTGTGCTCTTCAATAAGCGTTGCAGTTAATTTGAAAGCTGCAACCCCCTCCATCCAACTCTGTATATCCTTAATCAGCGTTCAAAATAGCACTAGTGATGACAAACCATCTGGGAAGCAATAAAAGAAACCATGTGGGTGAACCATGATTTATTAGTTGAGAAGCTCTGTGCGCTATTCCCGGTTATTTTAACAGGATAAGGTATGTTAGTAACGGTTAAGCCTGCTCCGTAATGCTGGTTCTGAAATATTTGTATCCTTGCCGGTTGTACGAGTAAAATTGGGTGCGGTCACTGGCTAGGTTTCTGCGGTCACCTGTCAAGTAAGAGCCATCCAACTATTGCCCAAACATTATCATTATTATCTACAGCGTATCATAAGAAGGGACGAAACGTCAGTGTTGGTGTGGTTAGAGGCGAGGCTATATCTCCATTGAGGTGGTCCTGCGGAGTGTAAGCATCAGGGAATTAGTACCCTTCTGGGCGACAAGGATCAAGCCAGACACTTGGAACCCCCAAACCCACGGGTGTCCCAGCTAACTAATAGGAAATCTCTGCGGGTCGGCGTGTCCGGCACACGAGTCCCTATCCGGGACCTGTCTGACGTCTGTGTTGGTTGCGGGGTCCCCATATTAATGGGCCAGGAGACCACACCCTGTCGCGAAGTACAGGGTGAGTCAGACAGCTCCAGAAGGAAGCTGCATTTGTCACCTGGACAGTCCATGGGTCATCACAGGAAGTTCTCCATATGACTTGTAAAATGGGGGGCCTCTTCTTTTATTAGCTTGAGCCCAGTTCTGGCTGCTTCTGCTGGGTTGCTGAGGTCGGTTGGGGCCGACACCACCTTTCGTCACCCGTCAGATTGATGGCGTTCCGAATTTGCTCAAGAGCAACCGATACCTAAGAGCCTAGGGGCCACTAGGGGAACGGGGGGGGCTCGATGGTTACTTTCCCAGCAACCCGCCCAAGTTGAAACAACACCGGAAGGCTGTCCTGCTTTGATTTGTGGCCATTTTGCTCCAGCTGCTGCCAAAAAACGAGCTCACTTTTTGCCTGCATTTTTACACCAAAATAAAGATCAAAATGTGACCCTGTTCGGAAGCACTGGTCAAATAGGCTTGGCTGCCATCTTTGATATAGGTAAAAATGAATCTGTTAGTTTACACCTGTTGCCAATAGGGCGCACTGTTGTCCAAAAATCTGGCACAATCTCACCCCAATTGACGGTATTTAAAATGTTTATCTCAACAGAACACGGAAAGTCCCGACTATGTCCCGAATCCAAATCGGGACACATGAATTGCGACCCCGGATATTTTTGTTACGAAATTTTTGGAGGAAGACAAAGTGGATCCTTGGCAATATCTTTTTTTCCTCCGAGTGTGGCCCTCCCTGCTGGTTGTTTTCCTGTCTGTTGAGGTCAAATACCCAGAGCCAGAGTTTTTGAGGATCGAGTGCAGATGCTGGCAGGCATCGCAGCCTCTGGAAAGGCATAAAGCCCAAGAAGTTTGGGGGAAGGGGGGGAGAGATCCTCCTCAACCCACCCATCATGCAGGGTGTTTCCAAGCCAGAAGCCACCATTTCATCGCGTCGCAGCCTCCGTGATGACAGGACAAATCGGTGCCTCCGACCAACTGTGCAAACTTTACACCAGCGATAAAAAGCTAATAAAAGGCGCACCGACATATTCACGGCCTCGCATAGGTAAATATGGCCACCACCAGCTTATACACATACCGTTGTACTATGCAGTTGCAACTATATGGCTACCGAAATTTGTACCCAGCATAAGTCAACACTTCCAAAATTAATCTGGATGTGAAATATGACACCTTCTGTACCCTAGTCCCGATGGGGGGGAATCGAACCCAGGAAGTGGTCCTTCAACACAAACATGGCGGAAGACCTAATTGCTTGGCGAAAAATGCCCTCTTCGTCACAGTCACCTCAGTGGCAAATGAAGTGGTAGCATGCGCCGGCGGGATTATTTCAAAGCTAACTCCAACCAACAGATATAAATTCTTTCGATGACAAAATATCTCATCTCTTCCAAGTATGTCTGAAAGAGGGGCACCATGCCTTTTTTAATTTTAGACTAGGGGTTATAGGGTTATATCCAGTTCTATTGAGATACTACACAAGAGGGTTGTTAATCCACACATGGTGACAGGCACCTGAATTTTTCCCTTCATTTTAAAACCTAGTTTTTTTTTTTTGTCGAAAGTGGCGACAACATTTGGCTGGATCTGCGAATTTGCTGAGAGAAAATCAAGGAGTCTTGATGACAAGGGGTGCTCTAAATAAAGATTCTTGAAANCCCCCCCCCCCCTCCTATAGGTATACCCCAGCACCAGTCTGTATACCGATGAGGGACTAATGGTCCCCTCGAAAAGTTCCAACTTGCACAGGAAAACTAGTTTGTCAAACAAAATAATGTGAAAAAATTTTAAGGGTTTCGATCAGTAAGGCTAATCGGTAAGATGAAAATGTAGAGCATTTATCGGGTTAACAGGTTGAGGTGTTGCGTAAACAGGACTTATCAACTCTTTGCAAATAGGTGGGCAACTAACTAGGAAATGAAAGGTTAGAGTGACTTTTTTTTCCGCGTTTTCCGTAAAAGGAGAACGTGAAGGTTGAGATTCCGGACAGAATGTTTCCCACGGGGTTTTTCGCATTGGTTGTTTTGCTGAAGCATATGAATATATTCATATGTGTGTCATGGGATTGCCCATATGTGTCATGATGGTTTGTCACTTTTGTATGGAAATTATATTCAAAACGAATGTATAAATCCAGGCTGTCCTGTACCCAAATGTCGTGACACTTCACGGAACTGCTACTGTGATAGCTTTTTAAATAAAATAAAGCAAGCTCATGTTGGCAATGTTTGATAGTGCTAAAGCTTCGTCAATATATGTTGTTACGCAGCTGGTGATCAGCACATAAATAAGTAAGCCGTCAATCGACGCATTGTGTGCTCATCTCGATGGTTCATCATTTTTCGTCCAGAACATCAAGAGCATTTCGTTACACCTGCAGGTTACTTGTTTCAAGTGAAATGAATATCATAATTTATTATAGTCATAATGGATTCATATGTGCAAATTGCAAGTAAAACACTTTGGCATTATCTTCAAACAGAACAACTATTATAGGGCACCGCCCCCTGTATAAAAATGAAACATGATATTGAGCTTCAAAATTATACTATTATATCGTATACGACAATGCCCTTTCTATATATACCAAAAACCTTTTTATGTGAGCAAAACTTGAAACCACAGCATGGCAAGCCTGAATAACCGGAAAGCAAGTTGGCCTAAATGTTTGCCATGTCCACCTCGCGGATATGGGAGCAGTGCAGGATTATTGAAGTTATTGTAAATATTAATATATTAGTCTCGCAAGGCCTTATTCTCACAACCAATGCATTAGTTGGTGGTATCAAAAAAAGTTAGTATAACAATTGAGGACAACTCCGACATTGAGGGTATATTTTCAGCGGTGCTGTATAACCGGGCTTCATCATAATAAAGCTCGCACTAACAGACCTCTGGTGAGACTTTGTTATACTCGTATAAGTGTAGTCCCAAGAAGACATGGCCCGTGTCACCTGGTGAGTTCGTTTATACCAAAAACAAATCACCGTATATATAGGCCCACATAAATACACTGTAGGCCTATTTATGTGGGCCTATACGCTGATTAATATTTTTTCTAAAAATTTGTGGTCCTTTTCAAGAATCAAGCGTCATGTGAACTCTATATCCATATAATGTGATGAGATATCTAGATACCATAAGTTTAATTATAAAATACCGGTATGTTTCACTGAGACCTGCTGCATGTCGTGTCTTCCCAATAATTATTATATATGGGTGCTTATAATGGCTACGGCTTTTTCAACATGATGTGCTGATGACATGAGAATTGATCAACTGTTGTTGAGGGTATATACGTAGATGGTTGTCATAAGACGGGGACATGATTCATATTACAGATTGAGAGTCAACTTTCTTCGACACCTCAACTTCAATCACAAATGGTGTCCGAGTATAGGCTAAGGTGTTGGGGGATCAGCAGTTCCTCACCGCATAATCAAGTGCCGCTGAAACTTTGCTCAAGATAATAATAATTATTAGACCCCAAAAACACAGATGGCCATTCATTACAAGACCACAAACAAACCAACATAAGCCTGTGACTTACTGCAGAATAAAACTGCAACTTTTCCCACAAGAATCAGGCGAAATCTGCGTATTAGAGGGTGTGTCGCCGTCATGATGATACCGGTACACATCATCAAAGGGTCCGCCGCTTTTCTGAAAAGCGTGTACAATATGGGCATGTGCATCTTGTACTTGCGAGAATATTAAAATTACCCAGAATAGTTGGGCACCTGTACCGTTAGCCAAAATCCATGACAAGAGCGACCATTTACATTTTCTTGGAAAGCCAGCGACCGCGCATCAATATCGCTTTTCTAACGGTTCCTCCGGTAAAACCTTGGGTAAAACCCGCAGACTTTCGACCGAAAGACAATAGAAAACTTTCGCGTCATATTAACAAACAAGACGTGTATTATCTACTAGGCCCAATGTATAGAACGACTAGCCTACCATACGCAGAAATAATATACCAAACTTGATGGTGCTGTGGCAACAGAACCAATTGATGTTCACAGATTCTTTATATGTAAGAATATACGATTTCGTATAATTTTACATTTGGCATATTGTATACCCCCAAACTTGAACTATTGCAGTCTGTTAGGTAAAATAGCACATGACAGTCCCAAAAATCACACGTGACTCCCTGGAATCCAAAATGGTCCTTAGTACCCCCACATTGTCAATCCTTCACACTCCCACGCATTCCCACATTACGAACCGCCAGAGAAATCTAAATAGCACCCATCTAACTAAACGTTCCAAACAGTCATTTACTGATCGTAAACCGTTGCCGTTGCAGCACCTCCAGTTTCCCAACCCACCTTTAAAATGGCAGCACACGTGCAAATGAACATCTTGCAAGATATGCTGGGCAAGTCCCGCCCATCCCTAGAACCAGAGGACAGATATTGGTGGGGACCCATGGATGGGGCAGAGTGGGTGCCCTGCCAGGGCCACCAATGGCTGGTCCTCTGGCGAACTGCCTGCCAAGCCCCTCCTTCGATTCCTTTAAGAAGAAGACATCGTGGAACATACAGTTGGAGGTCTTCTGCATGTGGAGTGTGACCCCCGGGTGCGGTATGTGGGTCAGAGTGCATGGCGGATTGGGTGCTGTGTGAGTGCAGTTATGGAAATATCTCCTCCGCCTCCGCCGACCTTTAACCTCTTCTCGGTGGGATCCTTGGTGTCTCCTTCTTCTGGTGGAGGGGTCAGTACTGCTAACGGAGGGATGAGTCCGGGTGGGCACGAGTCGCCCCATGGGAATACGGGGCTGATGGGGGCTGCCCCGGAGGTCAGCTCGGGGTTGCTGCTCAGCACCCCGGTCAGTTCGGCGTACTCGTTGGCGTCGTTGTCGACCAGGGTGACCGACTGTTGCTTCGATTGGTCGGCGCCACCGCCGCCGCCGCCATCCTACTCTACACCTATGAAGGAAATGGAAGGTAGGATGGACATATTAATTATATACTTGTATTATAGAAACAGTTTTAAACCCGCAAATATTTTTAAATATTTAAAATATTTAGCGGGTAGTGTCTTCGGAAGTTACCGGTAACTGATGAACGTCTTATATGGCCGATTGTATGAAAGCGGCAAATTAGCAAATATTTCCGATTATGGAGTTATTGACAATATATTTAGCCATATGCGTTCGACATAGGGAAATTTGGGTTTTATTTAGATTGTGGGATAGTTATTGTTAAAAATAGAGGGGATCGATGGTTTTAATTAAATTCGAGAAGCAGGAATCGTTCGTGTGTATGCCTATCCGCTATACTGTTGATATGCCTGTAAGTTAAAACTGTACAAGTCCAAAGCTTCATAATGGGCGATTTAAGGACAGATACTTACTGTATCAGTGTGTCAGTGACGGACGTCGCGGATTTGCAAGCAAATTATGAGTTTTGCATATTTTGATGCCATTGAAACCTGATTATGATTTGCAATAACGTATTATAACCACGAATTTCAATAATGCATTACTATGTATATTCTCATGAAATCAGACTGAAGGAAGGGCATTACTGTATTTTGCTAAACTGCTCAATGAATAATATGGAAATGTCAATATACAGTGTGCGGAAATTTAACTTGCCGTCCCTTTGGAGGATGGTGGGTTCTACATCAGGCGATCCCTCGGGAGTATATTCAACATAGGTCTCCGGCGCAGCATATAGTTACCCAGATAATTACCATAAAATAAAAGTGCATTATAGCATCTATGTCGCGGATACAGCATACGACACTTCTATCGCTTAAGTCATTCCCTGCTATACGCCTAATGGGATCCTATCATTTAAATTGTAAGATAAGACACCTATTTAGATGGGATATCTTGCTGGTGTTAAGAATATTGCATTATAAGTGATACGGTGCGAATAAATATTACTTGTATGGGGGGGATATACCACCGCGAGACCAGCATCACACCAACCATCCGAGTCCATCCTCCTCATTAACTCCGGTGGCATCCCTCGACCACATGTGACAGCAAACCAAGGGGGCACCCACCCTCAGACACACATTCCTAGCCTCTAATTTGTCCCACAAACCGCCTCCCAAACACCACTTTTCCCCGAAAAATAAGACACATCGGAATGAAACCTCCCAAGGAGCCAGATGCATCCATCTGGAGGCTGCTTGCTTCTAGCCCAATATATATTTTGGAGCAAGGAAGAGGTGTCTCCTTGTCATAAATGTATCCTCTGGTTGTTGGGGGCGGTTATGGGAAAAATGGGCTCGTAAATATGGCTCGAATTAGTAGACTCTGCCAATGTGGCAACAATTAGAGAGCTGGAGGCTATCGGAAGCTAGGATGAGTTAGCACCGGATTAAAATAAAAAAGTCACGTTCCTTATAATAACTTATGGGAAAGCCCACCCGCATGGGAGAGATAATTTTGAGCACTAATTACTGTCTTAATTATTTCACGCTGCTAAACTACCGGATAGATGAGGTAACTATTGGGGACGATGCACTATGTATTATTTTAACATTTTTAAATTTATTTCCAGCATGTTTGCTGACTGCGGGGAAGAACCGGACGGTGCACCAGACATCATACCAGCCCATGTATCCGTCCGTACCGAGCAACACCGGGTCAAAGTTGACACCGTCGTCCAATGGGCTTGGGTTGTCTGAAGGTATCTCGATTCATAAGCTGGAGAAGGACGAATCCTCAAAGGGCGACAAAAGTCCTAGTGACCTGAAGCCGATACATCCGAAGTTGATCACAGTGACAGCGACGTTGGAGATGAAACCTTTGTGGGATGAGTTCAACGAGTTGGAGACAGAAATGATTGTGACCAAAGCTGGCAGGTATGTTTGGTGGGAGTGGGAGGCAGGCACGTAAATACCTCGAGGCGGAAATAAATAGTTGGTCAAGTCGTAAATTAGTGACCTATACCCAATTTATGACCGGGCTTAGGGGCGATTCGTGTCCGGTGAACTGGAAGGAACATTCTGGGTGGTCAATGCCTTGGACTTTGGAACTTCAGAGGGGTTGGGTTTCCTCGGGAGCAAACAGATGACCCCAACAGATTCCTCTGGAGCAGCTGAGTTCTGTCAGAGTGAAATAGATGTTCCGGCTTGGGTCCCGTCTGGAGATGGGACAATACTGGCTTTATTTAGGCTCTGAAAAAAATAATTTTTTAAACCGGCCGCAAAGATGCTGTAACATAAGCCATGTTGACATTACGGGTTATCTCTGTTGAATCGAGTGGCAAAACAATATGAGGGTGTCGCCTGTTAATGACGCGGCTTAGTTTCGGCACCCTTAGTTCTGTGTTTGTGGGCGTTGTTGTAATGACTGCAATGAGCGTGTTTATTGTTGACAGGCGAATGTTCCCGACCTTTCAAATACGGATTCACGGTATGGACCCTATGGCGGATTACATGCTGATGATGGACTTCGTGCCTGTGGACGACAAACGATATCGGTACTCCTTTCACAAGTAAGTGCTTTATGACCAAAGTCATGTCCGTCGACGGTACCTTATTGTTTTAGCAATGACAGCACATGGTAGGCCTCCAATCGTGAGATCACTGTTGGTATGAATTTTATCGGCTCTCTGGGTTCAGAGGTCAGGTGTTATGGCCATGTTGAAAATTAGCTTATCTTTGCGGCAACGCTGCGATTCAGTGCCCTATTTTTTATAAAGTTAATACTACGCATTTAAATGTTGATTAACATTGTGATGTGTATAGGCGGTACAATTCTGAATTTTTCTCAGCGTAATCAATTTCAGTAGCTGAAATGAAGTGTGTTCCAAGTTAAATGACTGTAATTACAATAAGTTAGAATAAAACCTCGAATCATGTCCAAGCAAATCCAACGCAAACCCCACTGGAATTCTGTAACAAAAATGGCGTCCCAGTGATAAATGCATGGCCGGATCGTCTGTTTACTCAGTGTCAGGCTGTTTGACTTGGACGTGAAAAGGCGAGTTACTTTGAGTAAGTCCCCCTGTCAGTAAGGATCAGTGAGAGTCAGTGTTGCGACCACAGTTCCAGATGGATAGTTGCTGGCAAGGCCGACACCATCTCCCCGCCCAGGATCCACGTCCATCCGGACTCCCCTGCCAAGGGTGCCCAGTGGATGAAACAGGTCGTGTCATTCGACAAGCTCAAGCTCACCAACAACCAACTGGATGAGAACGGACATGTAAGTCCTGCATTGTCGCAATTTGATGGATTTATAGCCGGTATGTCAATCGCAGATTATCCTGAACTCGATGCACCAGTACCAACCACGGTTCCACGTGGTGTACGTCAACCCACCAACCGAACTGGCTGGACACACTGAGAACTTCAGGGCCTTCGTGTTTCAAGAGACCAAGTTCATCGCTGTCACCGCATACCAGAACCACAGGGTGAGTCGTACCGCAGTTATTAGCTCTTTGTCGTACCTCTTGGTGGTACCTCTTTGTCGTACCTCTTGGTGGTACCTCTTTGTCGTACCTCTTGGTGGTACCTCTTGGTCGTACACAGTCACTAATACACAACAATTTTGCAGATAACTCAGCTGAAAATCGCCAGTAACCCATTCGCCAAAGGATTCCGCGACTGTGATACCGACGACTGGTAAGTACCATTTGACTGACCGATAGTTTAACCCCGTACAGCATGGGCGGTTGAAAAATGGCGTACCTACGGCAAAGGCGACAAGGCGTCGGTGATTAATTAATATGCAAACCTAAACTGGCAGGTCCGTGACACTAATGAATGGGAGCTGGGCTGGCAGGAGTTTTTTTCTCTTTGGGAAAACAGAGGTTTAGCGTTACAAGGCGAGACTGCCTGGAGACCTTCTTGGCCATCAAAAGAGGCTTTTTGTCCACGTACGACCAGTGGTGGGTTAGTTGCGTGTGACTCATATATGCGTGTGCGAGAAAACACTTCTCTTTTGACCCAGCTTCTTTCACGCTGACTCCAGCCGGTTTTTGCCCATTCTTCTTTCTCCTACAAGTTGTGTTGGATCACAATACATGATTGCAGGAGACCTGATATTATACACACTGGAGGTTAATTAGGTATAATGCTGGTGACCTCTGGACATTAATTCCGTCATACTGCTAGCGACAATTCGGGATGCGGCAGACGTGCAAATTGAAGTGGCGAGCCGTGCGAGTAAGAAATGGTAGCCCTTGGGTGACGTCACTGGCTGGGGACAAGCCGTTTCTCCATTGCCTCCCAGCCTGTGACGTCACTCAGGGCCTACCTTTTCTTACTCGCACGGCTCACTCTATATCACATCAATGTGGACTTATGCCGCATCAGCAGTATGACGCGATTAATGTCGAACACTACTGTACAAGCAGCTTATTTGGCTGTTTTATAATAAACTAAATATATTAGCCAAATATATCAGAATAAATAAATAATTATCAGTTTTTATTACTCATAAATATTGAATATTTGTAATTTATTTTTATTTGCATATTTTACCCCATTGGGAGAATCGGCGCTCCATTATGGGGGGTGGAATACCATCATTGGATGGGGCCAATGATAGGGAAGGAAGAAGCGAAATATTTGTAATAAAAAAGCTGATTGTCGCAATTAGTGTCAGCCCTTACGCAACATGTCTTTCACGCTCCACATTTCCCATTAATATTCCTCCAGATAATCTGTGTCCCATCAGCCCCCAACAGAAGCAGTTGGGTTGAAGCAAGAGGATTAAGAATCCTTTCCTTTTCTTTTTTATCCTCCCAACTTCTTTCCTATCTTTTTCCCAGAGAGACAAATCGAGTGGCATCCATTACCACTGACACCTCCCGCCTTGCCCACCTTGTCTGTACGAATAGGGCTGCATGTCCCCCTTATATTTAGCAAAGGGCCGCGTTTGTTGGGACACAAAGGAATTCTGGGGGCCCCAGTTGCCTGACCCCACATAAATAGAGCGGGATGGATTGCCGTCTTGAAAGCCGTCTTCCACCCACGCCTTGGAAGGAACCATTCCAATACCACTGATTTTTTTACTCCTTTCCAACTCTGCAATTCATGTTCCGATTTGGGAGACGGGAAAAGGGGGGTCTGCTATTTCCCACAATGAATGTTTTAAAAAAAATCATTGTTGTTAATGATGGTACAACTATTGTCTTGCAGTGTGGTTGAGGTGCTGAACCATCTACAACCAGCACCACAGAGGCTGAGGAACCACCAGAGGCCCAGCTCATTGCAATGCTTGGGTCAGCCAGGCTACACCAAAGAAGGAAAAGGTCAGTGTGATTGCCATTTGCACTTTTTTTGACCAAAGAGGGTACAATGCTGGTTCTGTATAGGCGTGGGAACGATCTGGAGGAGTGTAAACACGAGCGAATCAAACCCAAGGATAGGATGTCGTTGTGAATTAGCTTAAAGGCGAGGTCGATCCTAACCAGAAAAGGCCTTCTTCAAACCCAGTTTTTATTAATATGCGGTGGTGCATGTAAGTAGAGGGCCTGTGGAAGAGACCACACGCTCGATGCACGACAGCCCCATTTCACGCTTGGTGGAAGTGTCTCCGGGATTTCTTCTGGCTCAAAGCCATTGGCTTCGACAACCATTAGGCTTCCAAACAACCCTGTCGTGCCAACTGGAAAGCCCACAGTTTGCCCTTTATTTTAATCCACTGCATTCGCGGAATACCTGCCAGAAAAAAAATCATTTCTACATTTTGGAATATGCAACATTGTCAACATTCTGGGTGGTAATGGTTCCACCTGCTGGGAATCATTGCTGGTAATCAATGTCCCACCTGGGAAACATTTGATTCAAAAAATCGAATCCAATGATTCCCAGGTGTCGACATACCCAAGGTGTGTCGAGAGGCGTTCACAAATCCATTTCGAGTCGCAACTTTGCAACATTCTTGAAAGTTGGCCACCCCCGCCCCAACCCAACAGCAAAAACCCCCCCAAGGAGGAAGAATCCTCCGAGGCTAATTCTTCTCCGTCAGCCTCAGGCGAACGACGCCATCAATTACTGTCCTCGAAGGAAGGCTTGTCACCCTTCGCACCCTCTTCTCCCATTTTACTTCCATCTCCCTCTTCCTCATCCACAGATAACTGGGGTTCTCACAAATGAGTGAAGCAGCGGTCATCCAGCCTGTCTTCATTAAAAGGATAGGTTCATCCAATGAATTATGCATGCACGACCTGCACAATTTGTCTCGTGTCCAACCCTATTATCCCTTCAGGGATAAAAAAGGACACGGGGTCTAAAAAGTCTCCACCCAAATATTCACCTTTTGGAAGAAGTTAAAGGGAGCAGAAAATCCTTGTGCTAATGAGATCTATAGGCTACCAGCTAGAAGCTATTTGTGGATTAGGCTCATAAATTATGACCCTCCCCCTAACCCGTTTTTTTATGACATTGCTTGCCGGCAGAGACATCATTGGATCTGACGTTAGTGTCCCATCGTTGTGCCATTTTGGTGCCAAATTGCCTGACACACCCGTTTTTCAAGTCATGTTCACACCGACCTAACTCCGAAAAAGTGTCTTCATAATCGGCTTCTTTTAACATTTTTATCGGTATGTCTTCAGACAATTTGGCTTTTGGTGTACCCCAGAAGGTGTCAATGTACGAGCTGGTCGACGTAAATGTGCGTTGCTGAAATGCGGAACCCACCATATTTAATTTCACTATATTTCATGCTTAAATTCCAAGCATTTTAGCAGGACCAATTAGTACACTTTTTAGTGATGCAGCTGGGCATGTAAATTACAGTAAAATGTCACAGGTAACTTGACACTACAGCTCACAGGATGACTGGTCGTAGGGTCTCATCCAATATTACAAAACTATAGTGTCTGGATATTGCAAAAAGTGTCCCACCAATAGGATGGTACCTTCACTATCTGGCAGTATTCCAAAATCCTCCCTGAAAACAAGGCAGAATTGATGTGCCATGAATGAGCTTCAAGCATGGTTTCCAACCCGGAACGTGTGGTAGTAGATCCTCCACAGTTTCTTCTTGCAGGAAGAAAGTCTTCGGCTACTAACGAGGGTATTCTTTCTTGTCCCTCCTCATTCTGGGACCCCCTCAAACAGTATGTGTGTGAACAAGCCATCTGGAGTATTCGGGATGGCGGTCATGGCTCATGGAATTTACAAACACGTAGGGTGTTTCTAGAACCATTGGATTGTCTATAAAACCGATTTTAAAAAATATGAAATATGAGCTTAGGATGTTGTTATTCATGGGTGTGGAGCATGCTGTCCGCCATTGCCGCCTTTGTCTTGTTTCCCGCCAAATTTATGGGTACGCTCGACGCCATCTTTCTCGATTTCCCCTCATATAAATCTTGCCAAAATCCGGCTACGAGATGACTGATTACCATGCTGCTGTACCGTTTTGTGACACACAGGTTAGGAAAATGTTTGGAACATCGGAATCCTCCCCATGTCACATTACTGTGACCAAAATGTGCGGATGGTATGCTGATGGCCCCTTATTGGCACCGCAACGTTTTCATTTGGAAGTCTCGCTTTGTTGGCGGCGATCCACTCAGCTAATGACACTCATCCATTTCTTTCCTTGGCTCCTACAACGACTGCCGACACCCGCCGTGGCAACACCGAAAAAAAAAATCTAGCACGTCTTGTGTGCATGCTGTTTATTAATATAATTATTATTTTCAAATCGCTTAATATAACAGATAATATAATCGGAATAATTTGTTTAAAAAAATTTTAACGTTACCCCGTGATAGGGCATGGGGGTGGAATACCACCATCATTCAATAAACCGCAATTATTTTTAAACAGTTTATCACTGAAGAATGTACCGGACAACACCGTATTTCTTTCTAGTATTTTTTTTAGGAAGTCAAAACAGGGTGTAAAATTCTTCTTGGCATGATGAATGGGTTGGAAGCAACGGGAGACACCTTGGGACAGAGACAGACTCCTGCTCTGTATATCTGCTTCTGGTGTTGGTGTTGGTGTCACCTTTAGTTTGGGGGGGGGATCAAACAAACCAGGGGCAGACCCTGACGTAATCTTATGGAGGAGGCCGCATATCTGCAAAATGTGCGTGTGACATCTATCATAACAAGATCTGGGCATGTGTGTGTGTGTGTGTGTGTGTGTATCTTACACGAGCGCCATGGAAAACATCAGCTTTGTGAATTAGGAGGAATGCAAGAGACGGGATTGGTCGGATCGTGTTTACCCAGAGAGTGATGTAAACAACCATTCTTTCTGGAAGGAGAAAAAAAAATGGATTTATAGTCGACCTACACTTGTAAATATTATAGGCCATTGATTTTCGGCCAGGTCGTGAATCGCTGCTATTATTAGTCGCAGTGACGAGTTTTTTAAAGAACTGAATCTACATAATTGGGTAACCATTAGCATGGCACAGCCGGGACAGGAATGCTCATTAAGGATAGGGAAGAACCAGAAAAAACTGGGACGCAAATGAGCACACCCGAGCACATGTAATGAGCTCTAAGTAGTTCACTGTATAGCGAAAAAATATGCAGAGTAAGTACTCGCTACGCTCGGCGGTGGGCCTTCGCACCCCCCTTGTTGGCCTTCGCCCCTTTTGCATACCAGTATATTTTTTAAAATATGCAGATGATTTTTATAGAGTATGCGTAGGGCAATGCCAGCAGGGTCTTGGCATCGCATACATGTTGAAACCAGCGTGATTATTCCTGCCTTGTAGTACGAGCATGGGAAGAAAAGGCGACGACAGAAGGACGAAGCAGAAGAGGTGTTTGGTGCGGAGTGCAGAGGAAAGATCTGCACTTTGTCCCCACCGTAGAACCACGGGGCTTCTCCTATTTATCACTAAACCTGACGAGGGTCTTCCTCACCAACAGGCCACCACCACCACGGACCATATAATAGATATCTGGGCTATGTAGCTTGCCTTTGGGCCGTCTTTCTGCGGCATGAAAAAACCCCTCCTCAGTGTTTGTTCCACCGTCTTGGTTATTAATGAGGAGTTGAAAGTGCTATGGGTTCTGACGAATCGGGCTGCTGGGATGACGTCTCGTGTATGATGTAGATGTTGGGTGTATAGGGTTAAGGGTTGGAGTGGGGCCATCCGGAGGAGGTGTGGCTCCTCAAACTGTAATTAATAGGGGCCATTGAGTATTCGAGAGGCTGGAGATAAGTACCGGAAGTCAGGGTTTGATATCATAGGCTGTGGATCTTATGGGCAAAATGGTCTCAGAATGCTGAAAATGATGTTATATTCGCCTAAAACAGAAAATTCGCGAATATATTCGTGTATTGACGAATTTATTCATAAATTTATTGCCACTAATTGTGAATTTCAAATTTTCTTCCTATTAGAAGAAGAAGCGGATCCGACCCACGTAGGCAGTACCGTGGGGACCCTAACGACACAGACCAACAACAACGACAGTAGTGCCACCAACAGCAATGTGATTCCTCGTATGTTCCCGTGTTCGTCGGCCATGTCTTCCGGGATGAGTCCACAGGGTTATCCCAATGACCTGGGAAATTACGGTCCGATTTACGGGCACTACAACTACTCCATGAAGACCAGACCTTCGCCGTACCCTAGACCGACGGGATACACGGCCAACTATCACCAGCCCTTTAGTTCCAGCAGCCTATACAGGCCGGCCCAAAATTCCTACGAGTACTCTCCGCGATAGTTGTCTGTCAACGTCACTTCCTATTGGATCTCAACATTCAGAACATTTGATGTATTCGGTCACCTCTGTGGAGGATATGTACATAACTTATTTATATGGCTTCATTTTATCACTTTTCATTCATCCAGAAGTATCACTAATACCATTCCCGTTGATGCTTGTTGCTAGTCTGCCGTACCAAGGAGAAACACCCTATCTCCAAAACTAGTAAGGGTGAAAGTCGCATGCATGCTCTCTACTAATCCCCCCTGATTCAGAGCGGATTAGTGCAGGGAAATGCATGCGACTTTCACCCTTACCAGTTTTGTAGATAGGGTGTTTCTTTTTGGGACGGCAGTAGTGACGTCATCAGTGCAATGATGACGTCAGTTGGAGGTTACGGAGGATTGCAACGGGTTATAGGGTTTCCATGATAATTCAAGACCAACTTTGCTTTTTGTACATTATGGTGTAGAGAAGGTAAATAAAAAAAATGTGTATTCCAAGACACTGAATATAGCTGAACCTTCATTTGCACATACTCAGCTGCCATAAGAACTTGGCCTACCTATCACTCCACGCTCATGTCGGTCGTTTGATCCCACCCCCTGTAAATGACTTCCTGTCGATGACAGGTAGCCAAAGGCTACAAATAGACCTCGCTCTCTGGTACTTTGCAAAGACCTTGGTGACAGAAATTAGGAGACCCTGGTCACCAGTAAAATAGGGGTATATTGTAACATATGGGGGGAAAGTTGACCTGATGAATGAGTAAAGGTTGGGTCTCATCGCATCCAATTTGTCGTAATAGAGTCCAGCACAAGTGGCGGCATTCAGTTTTCAGGGGATATTTGACACGACCCAGATCCTTCAGAGGGCCATGAAGAGCCTCAAGATAACCACAGCCGTCACTTGGAATTTTCAGGAGGAAAAGTGGACCTCCAGAGAAGATATCCACCGAAGAGCATCGTAAAAACAAGGTTGTCAATAGGACATACTCAACGCCGATACTGAAGGTAAGTGGCTTCTTCGTTAGACATGTCCGGTGTTTAGTCAAAGAAAATTCCGGTGTCGGCAGTGTCGGAAGTTGCTTTGTCTCCAGGGAGAAATTTGCACGCAGATTCTTATCAGCCGCATGCTGGTGGGTCAAAGTTGACATGTGAGCGCCAGCTATTCCAACCAGTTTCCCAACAGCTACCCTCCCGCGATACATCTTGCTGCAGGTGCACTGATTTTATCAGCGTCAGATGAATGGAGGCCCTGCTGCTGGCAAAACACCCTCAGCATCTCTTGCCAGACTATGCATTTCTCAATGTCTAACCAAACCAGAGTCCGGGTCATTAGTTGGAAGATGAGGATACGGTGTCGCCACTGTCGCTGCGAAATGACCGTAGAAGTCGCCACTGTCGCCATATAGTGACCGTTGGAGTCGCCACTGTGGCACTGCTGTACAAAACAATTTTATAAAATTTAAAGGATATGACTTGATGGGGGTATGTCAACTGTCTTCCTTTTAGAAACATGAGATGTAGATGGCATCGGGTGTGCGTAGAAACCGTGCATATCGAGGCACGCGTTAGTTCTTTTTCCACTTGTGGGGGCGTAAAGAAAACACTTGAAACCGCCTTTTGGAAAGAACCGCCGTCGGTTTAGCTAGCCAACAGTGTATACAAAGTGCTTTCGGATAATGTTACATCCGGGCCATTTTATTTCTAGACTAATATTGTATTTTGGGAACTTCCAAAAAAACGGTGCTAGACCATCAGTCGGACATTTGCATAGCCTGATCACAGCTGTCGTCATGTGCACATATGCAAGCCTTTCCTTGGCGAGCCCTTGCCATATACCCGGCCAAGGAAACCGTAAATTGTTTAGTGTAAACACATTTAAGTACAGGCGGCCGTAACGATGTCATCAAGACAGGCCGAGAGTATAAACTGGACACCACAAGTGTTAACTGGCGCCTAAAAACACTGTACCGTCCTGTCCCACATGCTTTGTTACTCATCCTATTAGTCACAAAGAGTTTCGCTTCGCATAATAATAATGGAACACCCATGAGTTATATGAATGCATGTATACACATCAATAACGGACCGTATTTTTTTTTAACCGCATTTGTTTATGAGACGCAGTTAATGTCAAAATGTAAACAAGAGTCTGGATATGGTCGTGCTTCTTTTGTATCTGAGTTACAAAATATTCAGGCTCGTCTGCACTCTTTTAAACCTTACGATGGATAGCCTTGGCTTTTTTTAAGACGTCTAAGTTCTGGAGGTCCCAACGCACGTGTTATGAATCGCTTGATGACCAAAACAGGCTTCCTTTAGTTGCAAAAAAATAATATTATAAATTGAAACGCCATAAGAACCTACCAATTGCGATACGCTACAAATATTTACGTTATCAAATTTTTTTAAGCTGCATCAGGGCATATGTCACTGAGTCATCCAAAAAAACATGGTTATTTATGATGCTGTAAAACTCAGCAAAGTTCAAGGCCTATATTTCTTTTCATCGCGGCACATATCAACAATGCATCAGACCATTGTGTGCTTACGTCATTCTCTAGACAATAAGCGTAGGATGAAAGATGTGTGAAATGATTGGATTTGGGGCGTGGAACTCTTTAAGAATGAATTGGTAAATAGGCAAAGATTTATGACTGATTCATTCAAATGCGACTCATGTACCGTGCGAATTTGGCACATTTCGTTTGCCCAAGGCGGGGTTTCATAAGGTGAGGTTATAAAACCTCGAAAGGACTGGACATGACGAGTGTTTACATCATCCTGAGTGCCTGCGAAGAGCTGGATGGTTTAAAGCCATTTTTCTGGTCAGCTACGGAAACCTGAGATGCACCGAGACCAATAGAAGTCAAGCAGAATACACATGGCTATTAGTCAAAATGTAGCACCATCAATTTCCCTATACAGATCTGGAAGGTAACACTTTTTTTTTTTTGAAAAAGCTACATAATCACTCAAAAACCGAAGTTTCAGATGCAACAGACCATGACCGGAGTGTTTCTAAAGAAATGAGCCTTATACAACCGTCTTAGGGTAGGGAAAAACCCTTCGAAAATGACAAACGACAAGTGTGCGAAGATGGGCTCTACAAAATGTGTTCTTGTAGCTTTTCAGAAGGATCATATTACACAAGTCCCCCCTCTACTGGCTTCAAAAATCTCGGACATTTTTGAGACGTGCTCCAGTTTGCTCAGGTCTCTCCACACTGATTGATGAAGACTTCCAAAAGCATAAACGCGTCTGTCTGACTTTTCTAGAGGGGGTATGGGTGGCCGGGTTGAAAATATTTCGATTTTTGGATACACACGCAACAATGCCAGCTAGTTAGGATCATACAGCGGGCCAACGTCGGCGCTAGACCGGCTACGTCGGCCGTTACATAGCCGGTGAATACGACTTCGGCCCGATTTTGGGGAGAGGTCTGGCCGACGAAGTGTGCTACCTGGGGAGCTATTATTATTTAATTAATTAGTACTTGCACCTCCTGCTTCATTGCTGACAACCAGGATTTTGATGATCATGATGAAACTATATAACTTAGGAGTGATTTCGTGGCAACCTCAAGCACTTCTGATTAATTGGAAGACAAGGTTCAAGTGGAATCCTTTGATCAAGAATAAGATGGCAGTAAAATGAATCGGTATACACACTGGATGGACCCTTGGGTAAGACATTCAGACAATGTGGACGGAGTTTTATGGTTTTATGGACCACAGAAAGAGCAGATGCTATCATCAAAACTCAAGGAACCAATTATGTGTGGGATAATTATCTGCTGTTCGGGTTACGCCAACATAAGTGTGGGCTCACACGTAATCGAAAAAGCCTGATGGTTTTTCCATATGCCAGTCCCTTTCGCAAGTCTGTCACAATATTATGCTAGGTCCGCTCATATTCAAATGCGAAAAGACGGCGCCAATTTTTATATGGCGACTGCGAATATGATCATGAACCAGGACATCCGTGTAGGGAAATCCCAACTTATACCATGATTTGGCCTACCGCCTGCGAGGGTGTAATGTCTTGGGAGGTTTTAGCCGGATCTGGGCAAGCTCACAAAACACTCAGCCCAACCCGCAGCCCTCCTAACCCGTCTCTATATCTATGTTCTGCTAGTGACGCAAAAGGTCGGGGTCACCCATCCACCTCCGACTCATGCAAGTCGTATATCACTGCAAAGGATATTCCAGGAATTATGAGCCTCTTGGCCTAAATAAACCTGGGTGTCAATCTGCCAGGCCTTTCGGTTCATAAGGTCAAGTTCTGTGGGTTCTATGAAGCAGGGCTCAATTTCTATGGGGCAGCACCCACATATGTTATTCATATTCGGTATTATATTTTTAAAACATTTTAATAACCCCCCCTCGTGACGTAATCAATTCAATATGGCTCCCGCGCGCAAACAGTTAGAATCCGGAATCCGTATACAAACTTGTTAGAATTCCGGAACTAACAGTTCAGTTAGTCAGTAGCGACTTCCTGGCACAAGGCAGACTCTCGCCTAATTTACTGCCTACTGATCCCACAAAGGCCCCCTACTGACACTTGGAATTCCCCCTTTTTGAGCCACCCTGTTCGGGTGCTGCTTCCTGCTGCTGCCTTCCACGCGTTTGGGGGGGCCACCGTCGAACCCAAGCGGATCGGTTACATGGGGTTACACATTACCAGACGGTTCCAAAAAAGCCTATATTCCTTCGCCCTTACACCTAACACAAGTTTCATATATATTTTATGAAAATGTGTAATCTCGCTAATTATCTTCAACAGTTCAACATATAGTAAAACCTGTTTATGTTGGACACTAAGAAAATATTGTCCGGTGTCCAATTCCTATATTTTTAAAACCCCATTATCGATGGCTTGTAGATAACTTTTTCAGGTCCTTCATTTGTTGAAAGGCACATTGTGAGACCACCCCTGTACAAGGGGAGCAAAAAACAGCATGGTCCAGAGTGGAAATGAGCGCGAAAGTGTCTTCCGAGTGTGGCGTATATAGGGCTTCCCAGGTGATTAATGGTAGGGTCCTCTTGGGCCTGCCTTGTGTCAAAAGGAGCAAAAGGCCGGAACAGCCCTGCTCCACTGGCGACCATGCACCATGTCTCAACCGCTAATTCGATTGCTAAAAGCCACTTTGTCACCTCTGAAGATTGGAAGATCCAGCACTAGATGGCGCTTTGGCACTAGATGGCGCTTCGAAATGGCGGTACCGAAAATCCGCATAAACTGGCGCCATCTGGAAACTAAATTTATGTTATAGCCAGCTAAATTCAGTCTCCAAGTCAGTTACATTGGAGTGGAAGCAAGAGCGTGGCAGGTATCTTTATGGGGGCCTGCAGGGGAAGACAATCCTACCATCCTTGATGGTGAGAAATGGGCCTCAGCTGCTTGGAGGAGGGGCCGAAACCATCGTTTGGCCTCCCAGGATTGAAAACAGAGTTGAAGTTTAGCTTGTGGGTGTACAAATTGTGTCACGATGTTTACTCGCGGGTGTCCACTGCCATGTGGAGTTTGTAAAACCCCCAGAGAACTAACCAGGAGGTATGCCTGGCCCAACGACATACTGTTGCACAAACTAATTCTTGGAGATGGATTTAAGATAGGACATTTTTTTTAAAGGCTCAGAAAATGAATGATTACAATACAAACATCGCTTTTTGGAACCTGTCCCAACCTGGAGTACGGTAGCCAAAAGGGTGCGAGCAATTAGGCCAAAACTAACACTGGTGGCATCGTTACATGATGAAAACTGAAAGACGGACAACCACAGATTGTGCTTTCTTTACATTTTTTATGTCCGCATTTTTTGGAGAGGAGATAAGCGCTAATCGTTCTTTGGTCGATTCCCACGTTTCTTTCCACCGGGTATGCCCACCCACTTCGTCTCAAGCACTGTTTACACTACAGTACTTACACCTCTTGGGGGTGAAAAAAATTAGTTTTTTATGACCATGATCAGGAGTCCATGATGCGTCTTTCGATGCCTAAATGGAAATGTCCTATAAATCAGACCGCTCTTCAGACCCAAAGTGCCACTGAATTTACGGCCTATACCAAAAAATAACGCACTTACACAGTGGGTATACCAGCTTCATGAAAGTGTAATGCTGGATCCCACAGTCTTCCCACCCAGAATAAAGGTCTATCTGCAAGCTGGACACGTTTTATTCCAACGTGATGGAGGTGGAGGGAAGCGACACAGACGTCTCTATGAATTACCCACCCACTATACCTCATATGGCGAAATGTGTACGAGAACCCATTAACTAAAATGTTTTTTTGTGTGTGTGTATTTCTTTTTTTCAATTTCAAGTGTCTCCAACCCCGCCTTTTTTTTCTCATTTGCATCCGGTTACTTCGCAGGTGGAGCCTAAAAACAAACAATATTTTCCATTCCTTTCATTGCCTCTTAGAAACAATCGGCTCTTTTATGATTCAGAACAATTTTTTGATATGCAAATATGTGATTTACGTACATGTTGCCAAATAAGTCTAGGCAATAAAACCAACTGTATTAATGCGCAAACACGGCGGCAAATTTGGTCGTTTTCATATTATTCTAACAATTAAGATTGCACCAATCTTAACCACCAATAAACGCCCTATAAAATACCAGCAGCTGTGCCACAACATGGGTGGTCCCCATGCTCGATGCAAGCCTGACCACCCCGCTGGACATATGTTAAAAACTGGATACAAGTGGCCCACCCCCCTTGTTTCTTCATATGTATTTATATTTTGGCCCACTCCTATCCGGGTTGGCCTCTAAACGATTTGTGACCTAAAGACCACCATTCATCAACTGCCCACTACCATTTGCACCAGACCCACCTTACATCATATGGCCCAACTTTCCACATATGACCTCCCCCCCAAAAAATGTAACCAGAAGCTGTATGTTTATTTGAAAAATCTGGGCGATAAAAATAATGCAAATGCACGTGTGTCGCATATTCGGGCTTATATAGGTGCGGCGTAAAGTGTAAACAGGTTGAGGTATTTATTTAAGCTAGGTGGCGAGTAACGTGAGGTCGGCTCACCATCAATCATATCAATGTTTGGGTCCAGGTGTCAGTTCCAAAGAGATCCGCTCGCCATGTTGATAGACTCAGCGTCATAGCCTTTGAAAGCAAATCGCTTACTCATTATTTCAACTCAAATATTATTTTTCTGGCCACTTTTGCATTGGGTTACAGGATTGGCTCATACTTCCGTTACTAGCCAGGAAGTGCAACCGTGTCTGTCATTTTGCCACACTTGTCACCCAATTTTCACCCCTGGACTCTCCCCATCTAGACACCATTTTTTTTTTCCAGGAGATCCTTTTTCCATCCTCTGCAGTTGCTGCTGGTTTGGGACCCCCAGAATTCTCTCCATGAATCTGTCATCGGAGGGCATATTGCTGTGTTGCTCGCCCTGAAAGCCACCATCACCACTGGCTACCAACATTTCGTCGGAACGGATGCTTTTTGGATGCATTCCCCTTTTTTTTTTCTTTCATACCAGAAGTATGTACTGCAAGTACCTGTACATCAGCCAGGTCGTAAACAACAGTCAATATGTATCGACTTGACTGCACCAAAAGTCGTCATTAATTATTTGCAATTGTCCTTGCTGACTATGCAATTAATGTACACAATCCTGTCATCCTGTTCGTGGTATTTACAACTGATTTTATCTTTTTTGGCCAGTTCTTGGCCCAATGGACCACTCCCGCAATGCCAGATTCTTCATCTAGAGGCAGCACACTCTGTGAACTACCACCAGATTTACCACTCTCCCACCAGATGTCGCCTTGTACTGCGGCACAGTGTTGACCCACTTATGACACGTACGGTATTGCGGCATTGCCTTCAGGGTGAGGATGCAAACAGTAAAAGTCAGAGAGAGTTATGGCCTAGTCACGAAATGTCACGCTACTGGTATTGATGTCACTTTTCCTTTTGTTACCAAAGAGGCAGCAAATCAGTGAGAAATGCAGTACTTTGCAGTAGCCTATAGTGTGTACCTATGTACTTCAGAGCGTACCTTAGGAGACACCAGTAGGCTACATTTTGAACCACCCGCTTCCAAAAATTTCTAATAATCCTTTCGATCCCATCTCCCAGTTGCCAGCCCAGTGACACTGCCTATCCCAGTGTGTGAGCTTAGCTGTGCTCCCCCACCGATGTGGTTTGCCACGGGCGGCGCTAGTGTCCCTATACTAAGGTGACTAGATAGATCTAGTCACCTTACCCTATACAGTAGCGCAGCGCCTTACCTAGCGGGGATATTTTGAACCAGGCATAGAGGCATCAGCACCCCATGCGTGATGATCCAATATGGTTTAAGAATTTCCCGCTAGGTAAGGCGCTGCACTACTGGGTACTACGTAGCGCCCATAGCGCCACCCGTGGCAAACCTCATGGCTGTGCCCCCAAAAGTGACCCGCTGCACCCCAACCTGCCTAGTAGCCTCCATCTCCTCTACAAATCCGCACAAAAATGACTCCGCATATTAAAATCATAAACCAAAAACCGGGTGTAAAATCCGGTTTCGTCACCGAACCGGAACAAGTGACACTCGACGCCGCGTCCCCCCATTTGGCTCATTCCTTTCTTCTCCTGTTCTTGTCACGGGTGTCCATCCGTGTGGTCATCCCCCGACCTTTGACCCACCACCCTATTTGAGGTCCCCTCACAGAAAGACAGTGACCTCAGAGCGGTGTGATCACATGTGTGGCGTGTTGTATGCGCATGCGCCGGACACAGTGAGAGTGGGGTAGGGGAGGGAGAGAAAAAAAGAGAGAGAAGAAGAGAGAGAGTAGCTAGAGAGGGGAGGACGAGGCGACCCCCCCACCACAGTGACCACACCAGGGAGTAGAGGAGAGGGGAGGAAGGAGGAGGAAAAAAGGGCCATCTTTGCACAGCTCTTTGGATTCGGGGGGAGCCTCGTCAGCCTCCTTCTCTCTCTCATTTCGGGTCTGATCGAGCGGTGCTTGGAGAGGGCGAGGGGAGAGCGTTTGTCTGGTTGTCCAGGATAGGAGGGCACGCCCTGGGTGCTGGGGGAGACTCGATGTCCGAGCCACAGTCCGCACTCCTGCTCCGGAAACAGTTGGCAGGTAATGGCCTGCTGGGGGGGAATGGGAGAGAACAATGGATTCGCCCCCACACTCCATTCAGTGGGGGGATTGGGGCAGGGATTGGGGAGTGGTTGGCCCCGGGGCGAATCCAGGGGGTGGTGAGGTGCATGCTGGGGGTGGGGTGGGGGTGGGATGGTGGTGAGTCACATGGCATGTGGTCAGGCACCTTGGATGCTGTGGGTGCATGGGAGGGACTGGGCTTCAAATGTAGGCCTGGTGGATTGGGTGGGATCAGGGCTTGGGCATCTGCAGGGTAGGCCAACGGATGTGATGGCTGGTGTTATGTGTGCGGTGCTTGGCGCAAGGGATTGGACGCTACTACTGGAAGTACGGATTCACCTGAGCACATTGCATCTGCCTGGCACTTAATATGCATAAAGCAGCTAGCTACATTGTAATTGCAAGGACCGTACATTGTAAAGCGAGCAATTTGACGAGCGAAATCATTTCAGCCTCAAACAATATTGGTTACTTGGGTTACTCAGCCTCGGCGAAGACTTCATTCGTCACATTTACACGCACCTTAACATTGATTACACAAGGGGTCAGTCACTGCAGTGGTCCACATGCACCTTGGCAGGAGCACTGAGGTGTTGCAAGTAGGCACACTGGAGGGCTGTTGTGGTCACTCGCCACTTTTGTTGTATGCTGATCGTGATCTGGCACACAGTAGGGGCTCATCACTCATAATTGCAAATGACTATCAGATGTGCAATACAGAGAGAAGGGGCAAATCTCTCAGGAAGAGGATATTCAAGAAATGCGAGTGGAGATGTGGAAAATGCTTGGGGGGATTTGCATATGACTGCATACGACTAAAAGCACATTGACTTGAGATTTAGAAATTCTGGGTGATATTGCATCATAATTTCAATCCATCTAGGCTTTGCCATTGTTAGTTAAAACACATTTGCACATTGCTGATGTGGCCCAATAAGCCTGTTAATTTGGCGTGCTGAGAAATGTGCATAACTTCGCTTGGCTCTGCAGTGCACAGAGTGAGACACAAGAGGGAGTCTAGAACTTCTTGTCATACAACAAGGGGTGTGTGGAAGCACGAGCCTGTTATGTTGATGAATATGCTTTACACACTCTTTAAATCACATTGGTCCTCTTTAATAACCACTTCATTCTTTGCCTAAACAGTACCCTACTTTCGTAGCTTATAGTCCTAATTTTTGGCATTTTCCACTGACGATGCAGTGAGTGTTAGATTTTTCTAGAACATTTTCAACCTTGACGTGATGCCAATAACGTGAATGGAGAAATGCTGCAGATTAAGCGGCAGCGAGGGTTATTATAGCCTTGAGATGATGATATTGACACACGGCTAAGCATATGTGACACATTGTGCAAATTCTGCAAATTACGTGATAACTGGTAAATGCTCATGTATGGTGGCTAAACTTACCTTGCTACTAATTAAGACTCTGCAGACTCTTTTACATGAAAAAAAATTGTTTTCTGCAAGAAGCTTGCATTGCTCAAGGCACTCTTGTCATACCACAATCATAAATTGTACACTGGAGGCCCATGAGAAGTGTGCAGCAGAGGTACCAAGTGACTACACTCTCGCATTGGGAGTTGATACAGTGTCGTAGCATTTAGCTCACATTATTATTGGTGGAAATGTAGCTTATACCAGTAAGGCATATTGGCCCCTGGCTGCAAGAGATGGGAGATGCACCTGGGGAAATACACCCTTGGTTTTCATGGTCAGATTGTGCTTGTCAGGTTCACTCGCACACAATAGTGCTACCTTCATGACATGGGTGTAAACATAAATCTGAAGCACGTGGCATAACTTGGCAATTCTTTGGCATGGTTGTGAAACTTGGGTCCAAACTGTTGCATGATTGGCAAGTATACTGGAACAATGTTTAGTAATTTTTTCTTCTTCTGATTTTGCAGAACTGAATAAGAATCCTGTAGAAGGGTTCTCAGCTGGACTGATTGATGACAATGATATTTACCGATGGGAGGTGTTAATTATTGGACCACCAGATACCCTTTAGTAAGCTATACTTTCATAAAATGACTGTTTTGCTTATTGCTTAATATGATTTTACTCAGAGTAATTGAACTAATGCTTGTTTTGAATTTCAGTGAGGGAGGTTTTTTCAAAGCTCACTTGTACTTCCCAAAAGAGTATCCTCTCAGGCCGCCAAAAATGAAGTTCATCACCGAAATATGGCATCCAAACAGTGAGTATAAGTGGGCTTTGCGAAGTAGTAATTGTTACTGAATTTATTCTGTGACTTTCCAGTTGACAAGAATGGTGATGTGTGCATTTCCATTCTCCATGAGCCAGGTGATGACAAGTGGGGTTATGAGAAGGCGTCAGAAAGGTGGCTTCCTGTTCATACTGTGGAAACCATACTCATCTCAGTCATATCTATGCTCGCAGATCCAAATGATGAGAGCCCTGCAAATGTTGATGCTGCTGTAAGTGTAATTTATACAGGATGTTGCTACAGTCGACTCTGGATATAACAGCCTCGGCCATAATAGACTCACGGTTATAGCAGACTCGAAAAGGCTGGTCTCACCTTACTTCTGTACACGGCCTGTGCATTTGGCTACAACAGGCCTCAGTTATTTCCGACTGATACCCGCCGTCCCTAGATCTGTTACATCTGGAGCCCACTGCATTCCAATTTTAAGTTTGACTAGAACAACCTCGCTTCGCTCGCATTTTCTAGGGCGCTGGCCTAGAAAACCATTCGCTTCACTTGTGCTTTTCTTGGCCTGCGGTGCAGACCATATTGTTATGCCTAATCTATTTGGACTTAGCCAGTGACGATGCCCATCTAACATTCATCCGCAAACTCCTCTCTATCCTCCCACCCCCTCCCCCTTCCTCCGTTTGAATGGTGCTCTGTTAAAATACTGTCCCTACTGATGATGCTCTGATGCAAGAATGTTAGTGCAATAAGTGACTTGACCAGCAAATCAAATGGAAAAAAGGAAACCTCAGCTTTCTAATAATGGCTGGGCCATTAGTTCACAAGCAGTCCGATCAATTATAGTAACATTGGAAAGGCCATGCATACATTTCTACACTCACGCGTATGACCCTTTTTTCGATATCCAGTGACTCAATGGGCGGGGGGACACAGGTGTAGATGGAACGGGGGGAGGCTCGAGGGGATGGGAGAGACGACCAGTGTCGTTAACTCATCGGAAGTCAGTTAACTCATCGGAAGTCAGTTGACAACTGAGGGGTTCCTTCCCCCATTGGACATGCGCGACACGGGGGCCAATTGAAGGCGTCATGGTAACAAAATGCCACGGTAACAATAGACAGGGGCCAATAGGAAGAGTGTGGTAAAACAATATGTGGCAGACCACTCAGAGGGCATAACCATACAATGCAAGGATTTTAATATTATGATTCCTTGAAGTTAAGAATTCACCTTACTGTTGAGTTGAATTGACATTAATATCTGAAATTTTAGGCTCAAAAAACCATACCCATTTTAATGCATACTTTGAAAAATAATATTGGTGACAACTTTTGTTGTGTTTCTAAGGGTTCAGAATGTAATGAAACATAAAAATGCCTGGGGGACAACATACAGTGGAGAACTTGTACATTGTTGGACATTAATCGAGTCGTAATGCTAGCGACATTTTCTGAAGCGGCAGAAGAACAAATCGAAGATACGGATAGTGCAAGCCGTGCAAGCAAGATTAATTCTTCTGCCGCTTCGGAAAATGTCACTAGCAGTATGTCACGATTAATGTCCAACACCATACAACTCTAACACCTCTAAGCCAAAGAAACATAGAGCATTGGTTGGTCACATTATTATTTTGTGAAGTGATAGAATGGGGTCCTAGCCTTGGTCTGGGATTTGGGATTTTTGTTCATAAATAGCTAGCCCACGCCAGTAAACGCACATTCCATCACTCTGTTGCATCAAAATGACATTACTGGATAAATTACGGCATATTTAAAAGTGCCTTCAACATTTACGGGAAAAACGGGGCAGCCGAGTGTTGCTAATTGTAGGGTACACCGAAATGCCTGGTTGACTGCAAGAGATGAGGAATTTGATTTTGAATTTACCGTGGACATGACGGAAAACATTCGCAAGGTGGCTGTTGATCATCAAGGTGGGGAAAGGGGGCCTTTATGTGCCGAATTCGGGAGACAGAGCATTCCAACCAGTTGGCACCACTGCCGGGGAATAATATATCTGAAGCGCTTTGAACGGCTTAGAGTAATAACGCACCCCGGCTGCATTCTTGCTGACTCTTCTTCACTCCCTCCGGCGCACAGCGGGGTGGGTTCGCCCCGGGGCGACCTGCCCGCCCTCCGAACCCAGCTCTGCGAGGGTCTGGCACCTCAGGCACCAGGAATAGGACGGTTGCTAACAACAAGGAAGCATTTTACGACCATGCCAGGGCGCATTCTATAACATCATTATTGCCTTCATTTCACTTTGTGTGGCGTCAACATTTTGCTAGGACACAGTGACGTCACCATGTCCTACCGAAAAAAACGCCAATATCTCCAGAACTGAAACTGATTTCTTAAAACAATACTCCAAAAAATCCAAAAAATATGGCCGAATTTTTGATGTAGTTTCCAAAATGAAGGCTAGGACCCCATTCCACTTAGATCAATCAAAGTTTTCTATCTCAGGGTTCTTCATAATTAACTACATTAACTTCTGGAATTTATGCATTTATCACTCCACAAGTTGAAATTTGTGAGAGATTCAGGTTGAGGCTTTTCTAAGGGTTAAAGTTAGACCTAAACTCATGGAATGAATCACAGTGTGCATCCAAGCGACTTCTTGTGTCACCAGTGACCTAATCATTCAGAGTGAAAATCATCGTATGTGTAACTACAGTTTGTGGACTTTTTTTCTGCCCCTAAAGTGAAGGAAAGTAACATTATTTATTCTCCCTTCTTGGAGATTTCAAGTTGTACAAGTTTCACTATACTTCACACGGGTGAAAGCATATGCCAGATTATTTCAGTGAAGTTTTTATACAAAGGGCATTACATAAGGTTTTTAAAAAAATATTTTTTTTGAGAATTTCATTACTGGGACCATTTATTGAGGACTTTATTTAAAACTAGTCTCTAAACCTGCGACATTCAAGTGCCTCTTTTATGTGGCATGAATTTAGTTCATATGGTGCTCTCTCTATTGTGCTTCATGACTGATGCTTCCGTAATTGAGTATGCTTCGAATACCTTAATAATGTGCTTCTTAACCTTGCAGAAAGAGTGGAGAGAAAACTACAGTGAGTTCAAGAGGAAAGTTGCGCGCTGCGTTCGGAAAAGTCAAGAGGAGTGTTTGTAGGCTGTTCATATTTTACAAAAAAATTGAAGGGTATTTAAAGGTAAGCCTATGCCACACGGAACATTTCAGCATTTGCACCTGTCTAATTTTTTTTCTCTCTTAAGGTTGAAGCATTGCCATTCAGCTGTAGGTTGAGAGATCTCAGGGGAAAGAGCAAAGTCATGATAAATTTTCCTCGATGCTAGAAGGTTTCTGTCAGAAGGAACCAACACACAGGAGAGAGGCCAAAAACACCTTTCAAGCGTCATGCCTTATGTATCGTGGGAATCAGTCATGACCAACACTACCAACCAGCCAAATTGACAGAGACAAGATCACGAAACCCCCAACCAGCACAGTTTACAGCCGACAAGAACTTATTTAAATGCAACCAAAGCCTAGTGAGAGGAAGTGAAAAAGAGGAGAACAAGAGAAACGAGCGCAAGAGACTAATAAGTGACTTCACACACACACACTCAATTAAGAACATTAACAATGAGAACTGGCAGGCCCACCTCTATGGATTGTGTCACAGACATTTTTGCTCAGTGGGATTTTATATTGCAAACTGCATGGGGAGTTTACCACTTTTGGTTTTTGCAGGTCTTGTGTTTGTTGTCTTGCCTCTCCCGACACCCAAGTTGCAGTTCACCTTGTTTTCTCTCCTCTCAGGAGAAAAAGACTAGTCCGATTTTTGACTTTTCCTGTCATTTCTGCTCCCAGTTTTGCCAGTGTTTCCTCCTTGGAGTCTGGTCTTTTTTCTTGTTTTGTCTCTCTTGGATTAAAAATGTTTCAGTTGAGCTGCAATGGCATCACCAATTGCGATTTTGACCCTACCTTTTACTGTCCCGTCTTTTTTATCTCGTTGGAGTTTGCTTTACGATTTGTTGGATCGCCAGTGGCATGAGATGGACGGAACTACTTACCAATTTTTTGTCTATGCAGGCCTGAAACTGAGAAGTCAAGTTTCAACACTCAAGATAAATAATGGAAGGGAAAAAAAAGTGTTCTATTTTTCAAAGTTTCTCTTGGCTTCATATATAACATCCAGTGTGGATTCTCATTGTGATTTGTAAATTGTAAGTGCAAGAAAAACAATTGCTTACTCGTTTCCCTCTTACTCCAATTGAAGATAGCAATTTGTCTTGATCTAAATTCTGTGGAATGTCAGAAGACTCCGGCCTTTTAAATGGTTTTTCAAACCGGGTGTTTGCGTTACAAATCTTGAGTTTTCTAACCTTCCCGTTTTTGTGAGCTGTTGTGATGGGTATTTCATGTGTTCGGGGTAATTTTTTTGAGTGGTCTTTTTGTTTTTTAATTTGATGCATTTCTGCTTATTCTACCGTTAAGCTAATGAGATCATGGCTCGGGTGTTGAAATACATGCTTTTTGCTGTGCATTTGCGTGTACATAGTGAATTTTGGGATTGGGCCCTTCAAAGTCAATCCGACTGCATGCCAAAAAGCATGGTCTTTCAGCTCAGGAAGAGAGTTACCAATATTCTTGTTCTGCAAAACAACCTACAGTATAGCAAAATACATTGGATGAAAATTGATAGTGTAGGTACTATGGAACATGTGAACTTCAATTTTTGACTTCTTTTGAATGAGGAAAAAAAATATACATAACCATATTTAAGTGGATAAAAAATGCATGTAAGTAGAATATAAGTGGAGATGTGTGTGCATTCAAGGCCAAAGTGAGAATATTGCTTTGAACTCAGAGAAGCTTGGGATGTGATGGCAGCTTCCCCCAACCATGTGCTTTTGTTTGATACTTTGTTGTTTCCTGACTTCTCCCACAGACACGAGTGATTGTGTGTGTGTGTGTTTTATCCACGTGTGCTCATTCCTAATTTTTTTTTTGCCCTAACCTTATTCAGATTTCGCAAGAGCACATTGTGTGCTGGACGCTCCTCGGGAGTCCCCCAATTTTTGTGCCCTTTGACCGATAGGAAATAACCTGAGACTTGAGAAGTGACTGATCTTAAGGGTTTGTTCGTTTCCTATGATCCCCCTCCCGCATACCACCCTCTGTCCCCCATCCGCTACCCGCCACGGCCCATTCGCATAATTATGGGAACTGTACATTAATTTTCTCCACAGTTCGTGGAAACTTGTTTATTGTAACCAATTTAGTAATAATTTTCGAAATAAACTATTATGGAAAACATGGCAGCTAGACAGAATTAAGGTATACAAAGACAAACTCAGCTGTAATTGATGTGAAGGAAGCGTTTCCAGCAAATCGCCATGGAAAAGGTTGTAGGAAGAAAATATTCACCAATTTTTTTCCAGTTTTATTTTTTTTTGTTTTTTAAAAGTGCATACCCATCAATCATATACCTTGTTATTTTTAAAGGACACTCAATGACTGATAATAATCAAAACGTTTTCATGACGCTAGCAAGTCTCATAAACTCCTAATCTGAAAAAATTTCATTGAACATTATGCTCTGGACTCTTTAGAGTGTATGAAACCGACACATTGATTTTAATGGTTTTTCTCAGATAAATAATTATCCTCAATCAATTATTGACTAGCCCATATACTGTATTTTTGGTTCCAACATGGAAGGGATACTGTATGTAGAAATCAGTACAAATAATATCACTGGACAGAGTATCCTGACAATTTAACGCCTGGCCTGAACCCTGACCCTGGCACCTCCCTTGAAGCTTCCCTGGTTCTTCTGGACCTGCACGGACTGACCTCCAGCAACATCCACCCTGACCTCAAAGCCCCGCCTGTGTCCCCTGACCCTCACGCTCTCTCCTTCCCTGACAAGGTACTCGGTCTTAACAGTGCTTCCAGAGAACCTGCTGCCCACCCTGGCTCCATACTCAGCAGCAACACGGACTCCATTTCCTTCAGCCACTGATAGTCCGAAGACACGCTCGCGGGCCCTTCCCTTGCCGCCTTCAGCATCCTTGGCATAGGTTCCCTGCAGGGTGAAGGACCTCTTGTTACCTGTTACAGCCAAGCCTCCGAAGAAGGCATGGGAGTCAATCCTGGAGAAGTTCCTGTATCTTCCAGCAACAGTGGTTCCTTCCCAGTTGACCAGTGCGGCCACGGATGAGTTATGGACAACCTTTCCACCTACACTGCTCACCTGTGGAAAAGGAAGGACAATGTTACTCAAATGTCACATTAGTTAACTGGTATCAATAAGTGGATAAGTATATTCCTTTATGAAGTAGTTGATGAGCTGTGTGATATTACCCACTCATGAAACTGAGTAAATCTGATCAGGTAACAGGTTACATTATGTCCTTGATTATAATTACATTTGTCATATCTTGGTACTTACAACAGTGGATCCCTGTGCAATGTCACCGCTGGATGCGACGCGAACTGCTTTGCTTGCAGCATCCTCGTTTCCAACAGCGACAATGATGGCTGTACCATTGATGAGCCTGGTCAGGTCAACTTGAGTTTTGACGACCTTTCCACCTTGGCCAGCTGAAGAGATGCTCTCGTGACCATTGAGGGTAATGCGGGTGTCTACCACAGTGACCTTCCCCTGTGACTTGGCCTTCCAGGTGGCAGTCAGGCTGGCATGGGCAGTGGCATTGACCAGTTCATGGCTCAGGACAGCAGTTTCAGTGAAAGTGAAGGAGTTGGCTCCCACACTCCAGGTCTCTTGCACCGATATGGGAAAGCTGAGTTTGCCCACAGAGATGGTCTCCTTAGCAGAAACAGAGCCACTGTTGCCCTTGACTTTGTAGTTGCCGCTGTATTTCACCTTGATGATCACACCACGGTGGTGGTGATGATGGCGATCAACATCCTCTTCCTCCTCATCATCACCCTCATCCAAGAAGTTGGTGTCATCAAACTCTTGCTCATCAGAGTCCTCTTCTTCTAGATCAAGTGTCTGAAACATTTTGTCACATAATTACATCTGACAGTGTTATAACACTGGGACACAATACCTTGTGAAGGCTCTTAGCCAGCTTCTTAACACTTCCAAGGTTTGCATTCCTGGATACCCATGAATCTGAGAGACACTCGGGTGTTCCCTCCAAACCATCAGAAAGGCACAGGTCAGATCGAAGGAGAACATCTGCATTAATAATAATTAAGTCAGTCATATCTCACGTACAGTACTCTTATTCATTAGTCCCATAACAATTATTACATAAGTAAAATTGCTCTTCATATGATTATAGAGCAGTATGTACTCATTTTTATTGATGTTAATTACTTATGTAATTCACTACATAACTTGAGGGGTACAATATCATTATTCTAAAGATGAAATATGTAGCCTACAGCATATTCTGCAGGAAATAACATTACACGCGATTTTAAAAAAATTGCACAACAGTATTGCGTTGCTCGGAATCATCCCATCACATTACACATACAAATTACGAAATCATATTTTCATACCTGCAGATTCTGTTGTTCCTACATGGGTCCTCTTCAAATGATCTTGATCATACTCATCAACAGTGTACTCCTCCTCAATATTATTGGTAGCCCTTCCTGTGAATAAACAGTCACATTCAGTGTATTGTAAGAGCAGGTACCGGCATATAATTTGAAACACTTTTCTATGAAATGAACAGTATGCCAGTACCGGTATGTAATTTTTTTTTAAATACATTACCATGGGCAAGTGCCAAGAAGGCGATCAGCAAGAAGCAGATGCGGTTAGCCATGTCGAGAAGTAGACTGTGCCAAAGGATACCTCCGCGGAACTATTAATAATAGGCGCCTAGCAAGTGATAACCAAGGTCAACAAGCTAGATAATAGATCATCACGCGCGTTTTTTTTGACCCATGTGATTCACAGCCTCCGGATAAGCACTTGTTTTTTCTCTTTTTGTGCGAATTTTGTGGTGAGTGACGCACCTGACTCGTCAAGGGCAAAATAACATGCGACAAGTGAAAAGGGTCGTGTGACAGACATTTGCATAACTTCCGCGGTAGAATTGAATAGGTACCGGTACCGTATACCTGATTGAACCAGGTGGTGAAATTATGTTGGGTGGGTAGTAATACATGAATGTGACAATGTCGTGTGATTTCTGACGTTCGTTGGCATAGCATGGTTGCGAAATTTTTATCAGACTATACCTTTTGAGTGCTCTTGAAATTATTAGATCAACATGCATTTTATTAGTGACCGATTAACCCTCACCGATAAATGATAATTGACTCGATATAATCAGGTGTACTCTTTAATCTGGAGGGTGCAAGGTTACGCTAACAAATGTGGCGAAATGCGGACAAGTGTCACCATATATGGTGACACTTGTCTTGTCTCTATAAATTGCATCTGTTGAAATTGTCTGGCGGATTAGCAATTATGATGTATGTAGAGGGTGCGTCAGAGAGATGTTGACCCTACATTTGTCATACACCTGTAACTATGACTGTTAATATTTATGAAGCCTCATTAGGGTTTCAGGACTATTTTCCAGGAAATTTCTGTATTGGTTTCCTTTTCATAAATGCTGAAATACAGGTGATATCGCTCCAGATTCGCATAGAATTTGATATAAAAATCATGTGCGTACATACACATGAGTTGTTGCTAAAAACAAAATTAGAGCCTCCCAGATGAAAATCCCTCGGCGATATGGCAACGTCTTTCGGCAACAATGGAGCCGGACGGACAGTACCTTTCTATTTATTTCAGGTGCAGTTATTATTGCTTCCATGTTCCCATGTAGCAGGTAGGGTGGCCATTTCCAAATCTTCAGAAAGAAGGACACAGCTGGTAGGTATATCGATATATCTATATGCTTTACACAGTGCAATACATTGTGACCCCTGACCTCGGGTCACACCCTGACTAGCTCAGTAACGCAGGTTCAGTTGGAGAAAAGATGTCGGCTGGGAGAAAAGGGTGGAAGAAGTGGTGGGAATAAAAATAATGGTTTCTAATAACATATATACTGTATAATGAATATTCCTTTTTTACTTAATAACTGAAACGCACAAATTACCACATTATTTTACATAACACACTAATAAGGCTTTAAAAATGTAACCTAAATCACACATTTCATGGTGATTGTTGAATTGTATAAATTTCCGTAGAAAATATAGAAAGATATATTATGAGCATTTATTTGACCAATGACACTACATTGAGATTATTTCGTGGCGCCCTTTCTTTACAATAAGTACATGCTGGAGAGAGTGTCAGTATCGAAGTAGCGCAGTGGTCTAGTGGTTAAGACTCTCTCTTCGTAACCTGAAGGTTGAAGGATCGAATCCTGAAAGGAAGACGCCGTTTCTTTTTATCGCTATGGACCTTTCCCGCTGTTACTTCATCTCTCATTTCACATTTATTTCTCTTCCAAGTGCATCTGGTAAATAGGCTAGACCCTTCCAACACTCACACTCTCGTTGCACCAGAGCGTGGCTCTGTGGTAACGTATCAGACTCTTAATCGGGAGATGTGGGTTCAAATCCCGTGTCTCCTTGGTTGAGAGTCAGAAAAAGAAAATTTGCAGCCGACATCTCTGGCCAAGATGGCGACTGTTCCTTCGCAGTTTCCCCAACACTTCTTCAGAGGTGTTAGAGGAGCAGCGGAGGAAAGGGTGGGAGGGGAGAAAAATTTTTTGGAAATTTTTAAGACACCTGCTTAATTGGAGGGGGCGGTCACTTTTTTCGAAGAAAAAAAAGTCTTAAATTTAATCATTCAAAAATTGAAGAATTCCGGTTTGTGTGGGCCATCCCCAGCCCCCACCCTACCGCTGCCCAAGTGGGTGCATT
>JYFJ02003161.1:0-45576 GCA_000934665.2 Catajapyx aquilonaris | reverse complement strand
CGGCCCCTGTGTCACCAAGCTGACCTCAAGCACTGGCAGTCAACTGCTGGTCACAACAGCCGCGCAACAGGTGCAACACAGCAAGGAGAACACAAAAAGAAGCCTGACAAAAAACATACCCGGCTTGGAAGCATGGTCGAAACACTGAGAGCAACACACCAAACTGACCTGCACACTGCAGTGGCAATCCCCTGTCGGGCCAGGCCCAGGCCACTGAGGTAGTGCAGACGGGCCAAGCTGGTCTCGGCCCTGGCCAACTTCCAGGAAGTTGGCCCGTGGCCTGGCCGGGCGTTGCTAGGGGGCCGCTAGGTGTGAACCGACCGTGGTGTGAACCGTCGCAGCCGCGGCCAGCCGCGGCTAAGCTTGGCCCGTCTGCACGGCCCCGTTCCTCACCAACCTTTCCAACCTCACCTCAAGCACTGGCAGAGTGGCAGTCACAGTCACCGTCACCGGCGTCCAGCCCAGGGAGAAGCGAACTTGTTCCCTGGTCCAGCAGCGGCCATTTGCAAAATGTCAGCAACAGTCACGTGACCACTGACGTCACGATCCTGCCAATTTTGATTTAGAGGTGATATTTCCCGTTTAAAGGTGACCACGGCAGCTCCCATCTCAGCACGTCACCTCTAAACCTGTGTCACCTTAAAATCCTCCTGTCATTGTCCCCTATACATTGACGTCACCTTTATTGATGCGGAAATTACTTCCTCCTGTCACCTTTATTCAACGAATCCCCTATAATTCCCTACTGCCGCATTACGGATCACCTTTAAAACAACTCTAAAGGGGATATTAAAGGTGACCGGACTAAGAGTGTACACTGGAGTAGCCTACCAAATTCAAGGAGTACCGAAGAGTATACCGACGAGTGCCACTGCAGGTGTGCACCGGAGTACCAAAGTGGTTAACCCCTTGCAAGTTTCTCTATTGCAGGCTATAATGATGATGTCAGATTTATCTCCTCAGCACATGATGACGAGTTGGACTTATGCATTATTATGGCTTAACCCAGTCATGTAATGAATTAGACGTCGCAGTCATTGATGTTATTACATGTATCGTATGAACTCTTCTTCAGATATCCGGTATGGTCTAGTGGTTAGGATACCCGGCTCTCACCCGGGAGGCCCGGGTTCGATTCCCGGTACCGGAATTTTTTTCACTTAGTTCTTTATTCGACTGATTGGTATTTATATTTAAATTTCAGTTTCTGTCATTATACTAATGCAACGCGATCGTAGCAGATTAATTTTCACATGTGGGTCAATAGCGAAAAAAAGGCGCAATTTAATTTTTTTTTAACTGTAAATGTCCTCTAAAGAAATAATTTTTATAAATAAAAATAGTTATTACCTCGGTGTTCCCACAAAAATAACCGCCGAGATCATAGACCTATATTTCACTTTTTTTATATAAATTAGAAAAATGCTGTACCTATAGCTGTATCAGTTGAGAATACTGCACATAGTCTACTTCACCTTGACGAACTAAGTGTGGCACAAGGTGTAGAACCGAACCAAGTGGCTAGCACAGTTCGCAATATAAATGTACAGTAAGTAATACTTCAAATCGCTTCAAATGCAATGAAACAAGAAATGTGGAAATTCAGAGTATACTCGAGACCTATTGCTTACATCTGACAATAAGTAGTGTATACAGCTATGAGTGCATTAGAAACATGGTATAGATGGTCCAAAACATTCAAATAGGTTATTAAAATCACGTCCTTGAACATCTGACCCCGCCTATAGGGGCGCCTGTGGACGTGACATGTCGCTCTCTGTGGTCTAAAGAAAAACACGAAATAATTTTCTCAGTACATATTTGTTATGTGCCCCGTATTCTGCAAGTTGCAATCTTATTTCTTAGCATGTTATCCTGGTTTTCAGATGTTGTAATAAGTCCAGAAATTAGCTGGGACATGAAATTGCAGGTTTTTTCCCCACTATTTACCCATGTACCCGTCACATGCGCACTGTAATTATACAGCAGTTTGTCACCAAGTAGGCCTAAGTGTCGAAGGCAGGTTATGCGAAGAACTTTTAAAAATATTGATCATTTTGCTTAAAAACGAGGATGGTCCACCAGATAAGCACCAATGAGCATAAATCGAAAGTACACCTTGACATTGCAGGTTGACATTACATGGATCAAACGAAACCAGTGTCTTCACCTATCCGGTATGGTCTAGTGGTTAGGATACCCGGCTCTCACCCGGGAGGCCCGGGTTCGATTCCCGGTTCCGGAACTTTTTGTTTGTTTGTGTCTCCTTCATGTAGTTAATCTTGTGACTTATCGTTTACTGTTAACAAACGCGAACGCATAATAAGTAATATTACTATCTACGAATATTTGGCTATACTATATTGTGCACACGATGCGAAGAGCGTCTCCATCTATGAGCAGCACACAGTCGCATTGGACTCAGTCTGTTCAGTGTCCACCACACGGCGCTGGATATCAGTCCACCATTCTACACTTTTAACACAAATAAAGTAAATGTTGTACTACTGTACGTAAATGTAAATATTTTACGATCATGTAAAAATAATATAAATTCCTTTCGACGTGTGACTGGCAGTTCAATTAGATGGTGCTTTTGAACTCTCCTTTTTTTGAATCACGATGGTGACCTTAACCATGTGCGTGCCCTTGGTTGAGCTGGACGGCCCTTTATTGTCCGCCAGTAAGTTCCACAGTTAGACCCGCGCCGTAATGGTCGGCAATTCCGCAGGGCTCTTGGAGAATATTAGAATATCCTGGGGACGGATGTGGCTGGAGGCAGTTAGAGACTTCATTGCGTCGCTTCCTTCCTCCATGTGCACTCAGGGAATTGGATGCCTGTCCGACCACAGATACGCGCACTATATTCCCCCCTCAACAAAGAGAGTGTGCTATCCCGAGGATACTGTGCTGATGAAGAAGCAGCATGACCATTCCCAGAACTGTAAATGCAGTGCTTGGAGATTGGAGCTAATGAATTGACATTTTTGGGTGGATCTGCCAGAGTTACGAGGTTTAATTGAGCCAATTGCCGCTTCAGAACTTGGGGCCATTTAAAAGCACAATAAAAAGTTGTTATGCAAAAAATAAAAGCAACGGCATGAAATCATGAAATTAAAACGATCATCATTAGCACTTAGCTGTTGTTGACCCAGTTTTATGATGGTGCAATTACGGTCAATTTCAGAGAAAGGTTTAAATCAAGACGCCCTCAAAAACTCATTTCTCGCAAGGATTACCATCAAGTTTGTGATTGCGGTTAGCATGATCATAAGGTCCGGTATGGTCTAGTGGTTAGGATACCCGGCTCTCACCCGGGAGGCCCGGGTTCGATTCCCGGTACCGGAATTTTTTTTTCTTCAAATAAACAAATTACCATCAGTATATAACGTGTTTACGATTTGCCTATTCATTACCCATACAATAAGTTATGTAATGAGAAGTTCATTTCTAAATTTTGTTAAGGATAAAATGACTAGTTGTTACATAAACATACCATGCATTCTCCTTTATAAGAACAAGTGAACAACTACATAAGTTGAATTTCACTCTCTTCGCGGGGGTTTTCCATCATTTAAAAAATCAAATAATTTCTGTATTGCAGGTTATAATGATGTGCAAAAAAGTCAGATTTGATATCTTTTCAGCATGACAAGCTGAACGTATGCCTCATTATCGCTTGACTCGGCCATCGCAATGTTTGACCTTACTTACTATAGATCATACGAATGGTACTTATCCAGATCTCCGGTATGGTCTAGTGGTTAGGATACCCGGCTCTCACCCGGGAGGCCCGGGTTCGATTCCCGGTACCGGAATCATTTTTTAAAACAAGCAATAATAGAACTCCACGATTCTCTTATTCATTATTCATTAATTAATTAATTTTATTTTCATACCCTTTGGGGCATGGGGCTTATTCTTTTCATCATGTACGCATATTGTCGCATATTGTGCAATGAGAGATCACGTCCATATTTTACCGTATTTTACTGACTCGCTGTTATGTGAACATTAAATGCATTTGATGGAATAATTTCCACCCGTTAAGCTATATGGACGAATTTCGCTTTATTTTCCATTGTCCAAAATTATAATCAAATTTCTATATTGCAGGCTATAATGATGCGGGAACAAAATGTCAGATTTATCTCCTCAGTACATGACAAGTTGGACTTATGCCATCTTATATGGCTTGACCCCAACTTGACCCGATCATGTAATGAATTAGATGTCGTAGTCATTGATGTTATTACATGTATCGTATGAACTCTTATTCAGATATCCGGTATTGTCTAGTGGTTAGGATACCCGGCTCTCACCCGGGAGGCCCGGGTTCGATTCCCGGTACCGGAATTTTTTTATGTTTAGTTTGTCTTGTACTATTACAGCATAACTTTTGTTGGAATCTCAAAATGTGCTATAAGGTCAAACGTATATCCTGAAACGAAGCCAAAGGTTACTGTTCTGTCATACTCGTGATTTACCACCGCGTAGGTGTCTAGGGATTAGTGGGTTAAGCTGGCAAAGGGTAGCTATGCACGACACCAAATGGTTTCTTCACCCTCTTCCTCTGAACTGCAATTTATTACATGCACCACCACCTATACATACATTTTCCAATAAATTGCACTGGACTCCAAGGGCAACATTGCAACCTGGAAATTAAATCCGGTTTTAGCTTAATGCAGAAAAATTGACTTGTGCGTGGGCGTGGACGACGACCCGAGGGCAAACCTTTTATTACAATTATATCTTATTTTTTTTCTCTCTAAACCTTTGCTGGTCTGTGAATGAATGGTTTGCACGCTAAAAGGAAGTGGAGCTAGGCTTGGCGTGTGGTGGGACTTACCTTCTCTTCCGACTCTGCTCTTTTGCCTTTTGAACACCATCCATCATCTCTTAGGAGGGGGGGGGGGGATTTCAGGACGTGGGTTGGTTAAGCCCCCCCACCTTCTTATCAAAACCTGGGTTGCACCCAACTGGATTTTCGGAGGCTAATTTCATTTTTCCGAGGTCGATTTCGGTGGAAATCTAGCCCTTGAGAAATTCTGAACATGAGCGGGCTTATAATAGACGGTAATCCGGTTTAAAGGTTTATATTTTCTGAAGAGTGTCTCGGATGTAACGTGTCAGTGTATATTAGAATAGTGGATGTAAGACACGGGGGGCTATCAGTCCGGATTATGAGGCTATTTAGTGGTGGAGCACATGCATTTTTATAGGGTCATTATTCGGGGAGGTTACACGTCATGGCGCAATGCAGTGTGTAATTACTAAAGGATGGTGCAACTCTTTAAAAAAAATCGATGGCGTCAGTTACAATCTGTGTAATGTGGTCGCAACATGTCGTTTAAAAATCCAGATAGGTGTTGGTACACACCTGACCTCCAATCATTTGAAAATGATGGAACAATAGCATTTGTATTTATTTAGGTTTTGAAAATTTCTGTTGGTTATCAATATTTTGGGAGGATTTTATGTGAACACCTGAGAATGTCTTGTCTCACAATGAATTGACAAGTCAAACTATTTTCAAGTCACAAATAATATTCATTTGAAATTGCATAATATTTGTTATAGCGAAAATGTTTCAATTTTATGTATAAACATATACAGATTTTATCACATGCAGTAATGTTTGAAAATATAATATTACAACGTGTCATAACTGGCATGACTTTATGCAATGCAAGAATTGTTTAAAACGAGTGGGTGCGACGATGAGTCAGAATCGTACGAACTCTTGCATTAGAACTAAAAAAAATATATTTTCGGATCAACTTCTTAGTAAGAGTTTCTACATTCCTGTGCGGGGTTAGTGAAAAATAATATAGCGCGGGTGTTTGACGTGCTTGGAGGATATTACGTGCATGATCTTTATCAGGGAACAAAATCCGGTGTGTTACATAATATTACCCTCAGCATGTTTGGCTTGCACGTACTTTGACATCGACTGATTGTTGGTAGTTATGTCCACTTGAACAAGGACGGAGGTGACAAATAGGTATTTTACTATCATTCAATTTCTGCAATTTTTTTAAAAATGCCATCACGTCTAGTTATCCTAATTGAATTTAAACGGCTCTCTCTATACGATGTCATATGCGGTAACACCGCTTTCAACCCGTCAAATCCAAATTACCCACAAGATTTAAGGACTTTGCTGGCCCATACACCCCGCTGTTTTCCCCCCTATGCCAAGAGGCGCCTTAATTGCTTACTAAATCTCCGGAAGTGACACGTACTACGTGCAATCGCGCTCATAAAAGCTAGCCACTATTTCATCCCTAGCTATATCATAATAGTTTTTTCCGCTTTTTCCTAGAAATCCGATTCCATTTTTACTATTATATATACATATTTCTTATGAGACTAAAGACTCCCCCCCGTTTAGATTAATCGAGCCTGCCAAAATACTCCCACGCACAACTTTATTTCCTAGAATCACGTCCCTCCTACTTCGTGTATATGTATGTGTTGTGATGTGAGGAGGCGGTTACCTTTGGTGATGGGTGGGCGTGGTTCTTCCACGTGGAAGGATTTTTGTGTTAATTTTTTTTGTTACTAATCCGAGGGGTGATCCCCACCCACCTATTCACATCATAAATGGTTGCAAAGAGGCGGAGCACCTGCACGGAGATACCTAGGATCGATCATGAGCACTGATTCTTTTTTTTTTTGTAACACCAACCCCCCTCCTATAGTATATTTGAAAAAAAAAACAGACACGGATTTTTGGGACAAACAGAGCATCACGTGCTTGGTTTCTCACCAGGTGCGAAAGTGTTGGCGATAAAACGTGAGGTGCAATATTTTCTAAAGTGAAAAATTGCTCCGGGTAATGCGCTACACGGAAGGTGCACAGAGGGGAGCTTCATGCAGCTGTGTAAAGAGACGGAATATTGAGTAATTGATTAATTCATTAGGAAGTCGTGGGAATGTAAAAATTTCAGGTTTTTACGACTGTGCAGGCACGAAATAGTCGCGTATAGTTAAATGAAGTACAGTATATAGGAATGGATCGTAAGTTTGTTTTCCAATAACATCGCAGTGGTTATCGTCTAAATTGCCAAAGTAGCCCGCATCCAACTCTGTTTTATTTCCCGGATATCGTTTTGCGATAGTTTACAACATCTTGGAACTGCTTCTAATTTTTTAAAATGAAATTATCGAATTTTCAAACTGGGTACTCGAAATCCATTATGACTAGTCGACACTAATAGCAAATAATATGTGCTACCCTGTATTTATCTATATAACCCACATACAAGGGGTTTCAACTTTTTTGTCCGAACAGTTATCGGAAATATTGCGCTAAGCTTCTACTTTGTAAGCAGTGACTTGCAACTGGTTTGTCGGAGGAATGGGGAATATTTCCTGCGAATCTTAGGTTGAAGTGGCATACACTGCTTACAAAGTAGCAACTTAGTGCAATATTTCCGATAACTGTTCGGACAAAAAAGTTGACACACCCTGCATATGCTCAACAATTCATAGACATTCAATGCCGAATACTGTGTACAGTACATACATACATACATACACAATGACTCTTGTCTTGACTAAGGCGTGGGGACGGACATTGATCACTTTTCACTGCGAGTGTAAACTGATCTAACCTAACCTAACCTAACCTAACCTAACCTAACCTAACCTAACCTTACCTAACCTATCCTACCTAACCTACCCTACCCTAAGTAACCTAGGCTGAGAAAAATGAACTTTTGTGAAAACCTACAAATGAAAATAGTGGGGACATGTCCCCACTAATTTACACATGTCCCCACTGTAATGGTACACTTCGCGTGTGTGAGACTGTGGGGACCGACAAATGTCCCCACAATTGGAACTGGTCCCCACAGCTACAGTAAAACCACAGACTTCCGTCCCCAGACCTTAGTCAAGACCTGATCACACATACACGCCCAACTTGACCAGTAGAAGGCAGGAATATCCTCTGGCGATGTCCTTGGAGCTTATCCTGACTTGTATGTAACCAATGCGCCTCTTTTGCTGTACGGGTTTGCAGCAATGTCAGGCGCAACTTCTCTCCGATTTTAATATGAAAGATGGATAATAATCCATACTAATATTAGTATTTTTGTAATGTTGTTATCAGGTGCTGGGTAACCCCATTGCCATATAGTGGCAAAACTGACGTAGGTAGTACCGTGTCCCTCACATACATGGCGCATTTTCCCACTCGCCCCAGACAGAGGCACATATATTGAAGCGAATTTATTATTACACAACTTTTGAACACATTTTCTTACAATGAATAAATAGTGAGCGTAACTCCCCGTAGTACAATAGCCTACACTGAGCACGTGCGATGCTCCTCTAGTCACCTGGGGGAACAACCGTCGTCCAATGAGACATGGGCGTCCGTCGTGACGTCACCATGCCTCGTGGTACCTTCCCCCCCTTCCCCCTCCCCTTCCCCTCCCCTCCCCCACCTGCGACCAACCCCCCCGTAAAAATTGATCAGTTGTGTCGGAGACGGCCACGCGGGAAGGACCCTTTTGCATTTTGACTGGCTTTTTCCCCGGCGGGATATTCCCACAACCCCTACCAAAATATTGGCTTATATTTTTGGAGGAGGACCCCACAGGGGGTGGGTGGGTGGCCTGTCTGGTTGACCTGGGGGTGACCTAATGTCCGGGGTCATGGGGGCTGCGGGGGTGCTGGTGGTCATCGCCGGCTTCTGCTGCACAGGTCAGTATTATGCCGACTGTTTTATGGGTCACCAAATTTGAATCGATGGCTCTCTCTCTCTGTGTATCGATTTATATTAAGACGTTGCCGGTACTGTGAATTTTATGATAGGGAGGGCAGGGGGTGTGGAGATGAGGGTTCTGTTATATTAACAATTAACTACGTGGTTAACACCGATGAGCTAATGTTATACCGACCAAATATCCAGTTCGAGAGATTGTTCACCCCAGAAATATTATTAAATACATTAGTAGTCTAGATATTTTTAACTGTTAAAAAGGCTACACATTTTTAATTGCATTTATTTTAAATGTGCTTTTATTCAATTGTACATTTTTGTTTTTAAAGGTTAATGTTATTTAATTTGATTGTAACATTTTCCTTTTTGTTTTTGACAGTTGAAATTTTCTTAAAGAAATTATTAGGCTAGTTTTAGGGTCTATATTTATAAATTTTATGATAACTGCTAGAAAAGGTTGACAAATTTTTAATCCTAAATGAATAAATTTCTTTTATGTGCATTTACGTTTTTACACGTTTACCATATATTATTTAATTTAATTGTAACATCTGTTTCCTTAGATTTCAAATTTTCAAATTTTCAAATTTATTTGCAATATTTAATTTGTTTTAACAGTAATATTTAATGACAATGGGTGGAATTCTCGTCCCACTGCTAGTTACTGCTAACTTAGCAGTGCAATTGCCAACACTGGTACTGCTAAAGTTAGCAGTAACTAGCAGTGGGACGAAAATTACACCCAAATATTAACTATTAGTTTTACCAGTAATATTTAATTATTGCAATATTAATTTGTTTTAGCAGTAATATTTAATTTTAACAATTTAATAATTTAATAATTAACAATTCAATATTAATTAATATGGCTTTCATATTCCACATTTTTAAAAACATTTATGTATACTGTTGCTGGGGTGAACAATCCATAACTTTTCTTTGCCTTGAGCCTTGCGTAGATATAGATACCTATAATAGCTGGACCTATATTTTGCTTTATGGGTATTGTCAAGGACTGGCTGGTTCGGTTATTTTTGAGTTTCTTCTCTGGCTGACAATGTAATGCAATGTGGCAGTATACCAAAAACATTACGAGCCCAGGCTCAGTTACACATTATTTTTTTATGTTTGTTCATTGCGCTCACGTGCGAATCGGGCTTGACGACTGTGCGGGACCCCATTTTCTATTTGTAGAGTGGGCACTGACACGGCACTTAACTCGGCTTCTTTTTTTTTCCAGTTGTTTATACCAACTCGTAGTACAACCGGCGTACTCGTACATGTAATTGACTGGCAGATAGCATCTCAAAGCGATGCATATTTTATGACCCGGAGTCATAACGATGCCCGATAATAATCTTAGAAGTAATTACGCCCCTTTGCGGCATTTGCCGACTCCCAAAAAATTATAACGTAAATACTGAGTCACAAGTATATAAAAAAAATTGGGCGGGAGTATAATTGTGACGTCATAAATGATCATTAGCGGTTTATGGGAATTAACTGATGACCCCTTCAAAGGCACACGCGTTGTGTCTCATGTTAATCCCCCTACACGACAGCTGTTATTTGGGATGAGAGGGGGAGATAGTTGGGTGGTCCATCTACAGACAGATACAGCACAGGATGGTTCAGAAACTGGTCAAATTGGTGCTAATGTGAACGACCTGATTGTGATGTTTTTCAAGTTGTGACAGGTGGAGATGACAGTTGGGGACACCTGCTGGATGAATATACGTATATAAAAAAAGAAGTAGGGGGCAAGGGGATTAAAAGCCAGAATATGCATCTAGGATTATGATGTATACAATCCGCACGCAAGGCTTAACGGCAGCCTCGACCAGTTGTGTCGATACGAAACATGTGCTCTGTGTTGATATGTTCTGAGAAACTGGACCCGGCCATACCATGCACGGAGCAAAGAAACATAAATATTAATCTGCTTTACATTTGTGCAAAAGAAAAATTGTTTGTTTGTCCACCAGTAACCACAATATAAATGGGATTATAGTAACATATTGCGCATTTAACGTAATATTGTGAAAAGCATTAGGCTAATATGATCCGTACCAGACGAGCCGTAAAATTTTAAGCGTCTGCTTCCGTTGTGCTTATTATGAAATGGGGAAATTCTGCGAAATGGAAATGAAATGGGCGCTTAGGAAAGGATTAGGAATCCTTCACGAAAACTGCGATATAAAGCCGGTATGACCCGCCCTAAAATTTTGAACTTCCACATAATATAAAACAGAAAGATTAATAGCCAATCAACCTAATTGTCTAGTTTGGACGTATTGAGAGTTAGAAACTTGTTACTTTCTTAGGTAAATATTTTAAAATAAAACTTATTCTCCAGAGAGCCAGTTTAATAATATTTATCTATAGGAAAACATTGAAAATAAACAAACATATAAAGCCAAATCTTCTGTAAAAACGAAAGTGCGACAACACAAAATTTTATCAAACGGAAAGATTAATTGCCAATTAGCCCAACAATTTGGACTTACTGTACAGTAATAGATAACGAACTTGCTATTTTCTAGGTAAACATTTTGGGTGGAATTTTCGTCCCACTGTTGCTAATGTTCGGGACGAGGTTCGGGATGGTTACGGATAAGTTAGCAGTAACTAGCAGTGGGACGAAAATTCCACCCTTTGGTATAATAAAACTTCCCCAGAGAGAAAGTTTCATAATATAGACAACCTTCTCCTAAATATTAGGCAAACATTGCAATTTATAAGCGTTATACAAATCATCTGGACGTAAGTACGACAACACATCAAGTTACTCAACAAACTTGGTCGTACTCCACATAAATTTAGTATGAATTAATGTTAAAGGTCTGATTAGCTGCATAAAGCGCGATTTCACGGTCCAGTCGCCACCATGAATATTTAAACCAAGCTTTTAGCATGGGAACACCAGTTTTTACCCCGAAAAAAGGGGGGCACGTGCATAATTCTCTATTTTTTTTATAAAAAAAATCTGGGCTTGACTTTTTACGGTTCTTTGACCGTGCAATGAGATACCATATGCAAAAAAAGGGGATCTTCGTATATACGGCAGTGTATAAAGGAACATTTAGAAGCTAGGTAGGCGAGGTAGCAGTGCCGCAGTGGGTATATCCTGCAGGGCGTCTCCGCAGTCACGCGATATACCGCACGCGAACTATATACAGTCGAAAAAGGGGGGGGGGGTTAGAAATGGGGGTTTGCTTACCCCCCCCTACCTCCACTTACTTTTTCTGAGTTTTAGGCTACACAGATTCGCATCTGGAAAAACGCGATGAGTCGTGAGAAAGAAGAGGAAAAAAAAACGCGAGCGGACGCGTGAGATTGCGCGGGGTTGCGGACTTTTTCACACGAATGGATGATGAACAGAAATGTGTTGAAGTGCGCATGGTCGCATGTGCTGGATTTTTTTGTCTAAAAAAATAGTTTAACTAGAGCGACATGCAAGGATTGATATCGTTTGGGGCCAGTAATTTCATGCACGTGTTGTATGTGTTGATTTGTAGGGGTCCTTAATGAGCACGGACGCTAAAAGACGAGCATATGGAAGGAGATTGCGAATCTGTTTTTTTTCGCATCGACACAACACGCATTGCTGGGAACGAAAAGTTATCAACAGCTGTTGTGCACTTAATAATTTGTGATTTTTTTTCGGTTGAAATATTTGCAAATCAAAATTTCAAATCAATTCTTTCAAGTGAATATGTTTAGTCAAATGAGCTAAATATTAAAATACCTTTCAATGAATTTATGCTAATATTATGTAACAATAAGTTGGATCAAATTAGTGAGATATGTAGCCCCAAAATGATTGGTTTGCTATTTGAAATTCAGAAAGTGAATATTCGTTCAAAATAATATTATGTTCCATCCGAAGTGTCACAAAGCAGATATTTTTGATCAAAATAGCTGCTAATATTAGGTGGAATGCATCCATTTTTTGTGTGAACTATTGCTTAAAAATCGGTTCAATCAGTACCTTATTAGCGCGAGTTGAAGTTATAAAATTATAAGCCAATATTTTTGACATCTTAAAAAGCGACTGAATGCAAATTTAATCAGATTAGTTGTTTACGCATGAGTAGAACGCGGGCCAATGGGGAGGTGGTGGTAACAATATGCGGCGGACCAATCAGAGGGCTCGGCCTACTCCCGCAAGGATTTTAATATGGCCGGTTCCACCGAGCTCAATATATGATAAAACCAGTGTTATTTCGGAAAATCCCTACCTATTTGTATGGATTTTCCTAAAAGAAACCTGGTTTTATCATATACCGAACTCGGTGAAACCGGCCCTACCTAAGTGTATAAAAATCGCTGAAATGGACCTGCTGTACTAGTTAGATAAAAATAGCAATATCAAAATATATAACCCTACCTAAATATTGCATATAGGGTATGACCCTTTTACTTCAGATCCATTATCGAACCGGTTCTTTTTTGAAAACCAGAGTAATTTAGCGTGACCTTTTCCAGCACACAGAAAGTCGCTTATTTTATTGCATTCCCCTCGGAAAAGGGGTTTTACTACGACGTTTAATGGAGGTTGCTTGTCACTCGTTTCTGTCAGGTGTCCTTCCAGCAGAGGTCGCGCCCCCTATTGGCTGATCCAAAAACTCGTTAAAAAAACTATAGAGAGTTCGCCCGCCTATTACAAACGAGAAAAGTTGATCAGGGAAACTTTTTGCAGCAGAAAAAAAAACTTTTTCGGGAAATGATAAGTAGAGTCAGTCAATCTCAAGCATGATTTAGTTTAGAGGCGGGGTGAAGATGGGATGGTTTTTTAGAGAGAAAAAAATGGCAGACTCTGGTTGCCGGATCAATAAGGTTTGAAAGATCGCCAAATTATCTTTGTAACAAGAGAGGTCTGGCGCCATCCACTTGTGGCGAAATGCTCTCCAATATGGTTCTAGTGTCACGTGCTATGGACATAAGTGTAGATAAGGATATCCACAGCAACTAATGTATTCTCCAATTTTTTTCCGGCCGTCCCACAAGATGAATATGCAATTTATCAAGCCAAAAAAAAGGTGTTATCTACATTTTTTTGGTGGACAGGCCAGGAACCTATTCGTCTTCACGTCAACTCCAGTTGTTGGTCGTTTATCCAGAAAGTTTGGAAACTGCAGGGGTGCAATTTGTAACCTCGACGGTGTTTTGCTACGAGTCACACCTAACGTGTCAGGTTGTGGAGACATGATTTTGATGCATTGCAGTTTTCTTTAGGGATTAAAAAACTTCAGACGGTGATTGATAATTAAAAGAAATCTGTGCCACAATGGCTGCAGATAAGACACCAAACATAATTAAAAACATAAAAATATAAATTTGGGGTATTTAAACTCAAAAAATTGCAGTGTTTGGGACTTTTCACTAAATTATCGGCATGTAAGATGTCAATGTGCCAAGTTTCAGCACTATCAGGACTCTAAAAGTGGGTTAGGTAGCCATGACATACATAAATACCAACAAACTTTCTGCTTTATATAATGTCAGATATTCTACCCTGCTACTACTATAATGTTATGAGGGATGACCTACAGCACCTGATAAATATACGAGCCATTTATGAAGATGATTTTTTAAACGAACGCAACCCAGTGCGCACCGCAGTTCACGCAGCTTGTAGGGTTGGCATTATCAATGACAGTTGGTAAGCTCTAGTGGGTGTACTGTGATACTTATTTCCAACGCTATGCTTGGGGTAACAAAATGGCCGCCGTTTGCGACGTTGTTAAGGCTGCGCGAATGTGGTTGCTCTCGTAGACTACACTGCCATATTTTTTTAAAACGAGAAATTTAAAATTGAATTGTTCTCCTAACAAGATTGTCTGGCTTCCCCATCTACAGTGAAATATGTTAGCCGCAATAGCCTTCGATAGTCCTTCCCTTATTCCGATCGCGTCGTGTCGCGTCAAAGCCAGTCGGATCGAGTGTACAAGACGCGCCTTGTTAGTGGCAAGGAAGGGCTCCGGAAGTAATCCTTTGGGTCTGAGGATCCGGAGGCAGTGATGTTATCCGGGGCAGGATATATAGCCCTTCTTTACCCGGAATTGGGGATCCCAAGAGTGGCGTAAATCAAGAGCTTTATCGACCTCTTTGTGTATCGGTTGTTATCAAATAATGGCTGATTATTATCCGGGTGGGAGTGTGATTAACCTACTTTTCTTCTAAGACTTTAATTGATGCTTTTCACGATAATCGTCGTGTCAATATTCCGACGGTACGAAAATACTCCCAGGTAGTGACAGGAGCACTTATCGTTTGAAAATCAGTTTGACGGAAGTTGTCAACGCTCTATCTTTATACCCCCGGATCTTGGATTTCCTTGACGTCAGCCTGTCAGCGACTATGACGTAGCATGCCGTAGTATGCGTAGTACAAACCGTGGGGTCGCGACTTCTGGATGTAATAATCCAAAAATGAATGTGGGAAGGGGAGGGGGGGGGAGGGGAAATGGGATCGGTAAATCGATGATGGTGCCCGGTACCTTTCTGTCCTATATGTATGTGTGTCCTTCCATTCCTCCAAATACTTCATGTCGATTTTCTCTGCTTGAAACGGGTCTACGCAAAGGCCGCTTAGTCGTGAATTATTACGCACAAAGCTACGATACAATTTTAGTATACGTGCAGCATAACCAGGGCAGACTGTCTGGAATATTTTTTTTGATCACACCAAAGACATTTTTTTGGGGGGTGACCACAGCTTGACCTCAGTTAAAATTGCGCCGCATTTGTTTGAAGTCATGTCGCGTTATTTTGAACACCAGGAACCTGTGTAGCCATTAGGAATATTGAGTGCAGTATGTAGTCATGAATTGCAAATTCAAATCCGATGCAAAAACACAGAGTGGGAAGCTGCATAAATTGAATACCTGAAATGCAGAACGATCAGTCTGATTCCAGACTTAAATTTCATGATTTGAGAAGAATTTATTTTGACACAACAGTACCCAGTTTGATTGAATTTCAACTCAAATTTTTTGAACAAAAAAGCTAACTCAATTTGTGTTAAAATTTGCTCATTTTGAGTGGGGCAGTGCGATTGAAATAGAATTAGACGTTAGGGCGGCCTAATATTAATGGCGTTGAAAGATTTATAGAATTTCAAGTAATGATAAAGCCGATATTACATAATGTGAAGTGACCAGACCTTGTATTCAAATGTGATCAAGTAGATTTAAAGTCTTTATGCACTCAGGGGGTTAAACATGTCATTTGTCGTCCTGTCACATGCAGAGCTCGGCTATAGTCCAACTGCGGACTAGTCTTGAATGTCAGTGATAAAATACTATTGTGACTATTGTTTGCATGTTTTTTTCAGGGCATCTTCGAAAACCTTGTTATCAGACAAAGGGGGGTGAACCAAAAACCGAACAATTAATACGCAATACACAACAGATGTCTTATCCGATTTATTAGCATCGTAAGGTCACGTGCTCATTTCACTCTTTGACCTCGTGAAACTTTATCCGTCACGCGCGTCTCTAGGACAACAACTATATGAGGGGCCTTTAGGTATAGGGGAGGCTACAAAGTGACGGATCCGCTGCATTGCCCACAGTACTTGCATGGTTGCACTTTTCATTTACTATTCATTACGCTCCAACTCTTGCCCATTTGACGGCTGGTCGTTAAGTGAAGTTCGCTTTTTTTACAACCTTGCGCTACCGGAGATTCATACCGGCAGATGGGGGTCCTTTAAAGTGCAAAAAAAAACACCGAATGCATCCTGGGGAAAGGGCAAGATTTCCGCGAAAAGTTTTTGCAACGCAGGCGCTTAATACTTTTTCGGTGTCAGCTTTTGTACTCCGTAACGGTCCCGGATTCCCAAATGTACGGCTACTAAAAGTTTGCTCTGGGGAAAAACCGCATAAGAACGTACAGGCTATAAATGATGTAGTGGGACTATATAGTCGAGGTCAAATATTATTGCTAAGGTGCATTAAATTATTGCTTTCTGCAGAGTAACTGCGCCAGAAATTTTCAGGCTCGTATATTTTCATTTAGAAAGTTATTTGCCGGCACTAATTGTTCGAAAAAAGGCCCAGGCAGTGAAAACTCCAAAATTGTGGCGCTTTTACGTAAATGAATTATTTGGGCTTCCCGCATGTCTGCCCTCCCGGTCTGTCTGTTTCTGTCCCAATTTAATGCTCCGAGGCAAAGCTGAAAAAGGACTAAAAATGTCTGAAAAATACCGAGGGAGTTTACCAAGAGTATTATTTTACACTCATTCTAGATATTTTATTTAGAAAATCTGGTTAAATACACTCCATATACGCATTCAAATGTTTAATTATTTAATTTATATAGATTTATATTACAGCGTAATCAAAAAAATGAATTCATTTCTCATGTGTTAGACTGCATGTCTCGTACTCGATGCGTATAGTTACTACATAGCACTATACAGGTGCGATGGTCAAATAAACGGCAATACACAACAAGGATAAGTCGATACCAAAGTGGCACGTCGTGCAGAGTACCCGAATTATTTATGACAATCGTATTAGAGCCACGATTATAGTATAGTACTTGAATCATTATTTTTCCGCACTACAGTTCTTCGTATTGAGACATTTGTATCAAAGCAGCTTTGAGCACCCCCCTAGCAATAACTCATGTGGTACGATGTAACTAAGCAACATTCAATAGTATAGTCGTGATACTTATAAACGTAAAAGTTTGTACAAGTACATGTAGGTATGTTTTTTCCCCATTTTCCGGGCTACCTAACCCACTTCCACACCTCTGAGAGTGATGAAATTTGGAATTGATTGAGGGGAAAGAACCGCAATTTTTTGTTTAAATTCGCAAAATTTAGGATTTAAAAAAATGAAGTTTGGTGTTTCATCTGCGGCTAATATTAAGTTTTGTGGACATTGTATTTATAACTCAATAATTATGTGTAATATTGCAATGTCATCCTACATGGCCACTATATTTCGTTGGTTCTGGTGACACAACACACGACCACGTTTGCTGGCCCGAGACTATCGCTTTTATCCGCTCCAACAGCTCCCAGTAACAAGCATCGTAGGCGTCACACGTCCAATAAGTCCACAGGTTTTCTCTCCCTCATGTTATTGGTCTTTCATCGATTTCTGGGGTTCACTAAGTGGCAAAAAGGGGGGGCCGGGGAGAGACCCTTTGCTTTTCTCCTAAGGTGCCAGGGACAGCTGACTTGTTTCGGAAAAAAAAGGTCTCCCACTGATTCGTTTCTGTCTTCGATGCAGCTGAAGCGGGGATGAAGAAATGACAGCTAACTGTCAGCGTCGGCCAAAGACTAGAAATAGCAATGGTCACGAGCTGTTGACTCGTTGGCAACTTAACTTTTCGTCTGAGTGAATTTCGTTGCTTCAGAGGGGCTGAAAGTTTGGTCGCAAAAAAGAGCTAGCATTTAGGTGATTATCAGTTTATATCCGCTATTAGGTTAAATTACCCCAGAGCTTCTTTTATTGTCGAGTTTTTATATATGCTGGTCACACCATTGATCTGGTGGCAAGGTCATGGCTTAAGCCGCAGTAACCTTAGATCGATCTGGAGGTCTGTTGTGTGGGTATGTTTTGAGTAGATGAGTTGGTTGAAAATTGTTATCAATCATGTTGGGTGCGTTTAAATGTCAAAGGAAACAATGGGGCTGGATTATTCGATGAAAAATTTCGCAACTGGCTCCCTTTTAAAAATTTCTTTGGCGCCCGGAGTTCAAAGGGAGTAATGAACAATTACATTGTGATGTGAATGTTAATTGACACAAAGCGGGCTTTTTACCTGACAGAAACTTCTGAAGTCAAGGTTGTCTGGTTTGATTAATATTGCGGAGAATCTAAGATAAGTGACACAAATAGTTGGAAAAATTGTGAATCGAATACCGGAGATTTTAACATTATTAAAATTATTTTCAGACATCCTTGGGCTCTACTTCAGCCAGGAGAAGGTGACTGTGCCCCTACCGGATACGACCAAAGTAGGAGATGTCCTGTACCGGTCAGTTGTTATCCGCAACCGGGGTGATGATCCAACTGCAAGTTTGGAGTACTCCATTGATGACACAGCGAAACATCTTGGTGTCGACGCTAATGGAACCATACACCTGAAGTCTCTGTTTGATCAAGGTAAGATGAACTTGCAATGATATTTTTTGGTGAAAGTTGGTAAAATTTTTTTCTTTCATCGTATAATGCTGCCTTCTGAAACCTTGCCAGAAAAATTCAGGAAGAAATTGAGCTCCGAAGCTTTGTCCCTGACACACATATTTTAGATGACTGTCCTATACAATACGAGAAAAAAAAGTACGCCCAGTCGATGATGCGTATACTCTGCAAAATCCACGGCCATCACAATGTCAACAACCAAACATTATTTAGTCTCGATTGAGTTTGTTCTGAATAAAATTGCAGGCTTCATTTTTGCATTGTTATCGGTAACATGTTCTGCACATTATTTATCATTGTAGTCCGTAAAATTTGGCCAGAAAAACTTAATTTGCTGGACTTCATCAGTAATTTCCTTAAAAAGGAAGGAAAGTGCGAATCTTTCACGAAAATAATACAATTTGGATGACAAATTTAGTTGCAAAAATGACTTATGTACAGTGTACTCAGCAAAAATTTGCGCTGAAAAGATTCGGCTTCATTAAAAAAAATCAATGCAACCTGAACAAATACGACTTAACGTTAAGGCCTTAACAAAGAGGCAAAGTACCGACATCTAGATAATGACATTACGTGTCCCCCTCCATTGTTTAGGTCCTGTAGTCCAATGTGTTCCAATAACGATTTATCGACACGCCAGGAAGGTCCTGTGCCGAATTACCCTTGGCTTTGTCCTGCAACCTCGGACATGTACGTGTGTGAATACCAGGAAATAATTACATTCGCTTTAAAAAAAACCTAGACTTGAAAGCCTTTCGTGATTTCAGCACGACTTAAGCACGCTCTTTCTTCCCAAAGCAATAATGTGAATATAAAGAGACCCCGAGTGCCTCTTAACTCCGCTCATTCCAGACCCAACTTTTCCCATTCCGGAACTGAAACAAGAAGCCCCCCAGAATTTTGCGAGAACTCTGCAAACATTTGCTCAACTTGATGGAAAAGGTGCTATTTCGCTACAGGGTGATTCAGAAACTGCTGAGGAGCAAACTGTGTGTCTATTAAGGGCGCAGTTTCTGAGTCACCTTGTACAATGTGGGTGTGATTATTGGAGAGCCTGAATTTCATGGAATGGGTCCGAGCTCCACCCGCAATTTACCCTATAGTACGGGGTGCACACACGAAAATCTACGCCCTCAACTTTCACCCCCCCCCCCCTCTATACCACAGGAGCATGTCCAACCTTTTCCATCATCGTTACGTGTATCCTCACGCACACGTGGGGCTTATCAGCTGACGTTCACACGGAAAGTTAGGAAAGGTTCATTTTCACCTCCTGCAAACAACGAACGTGTCATTTCTACCTTCCCTGTACCTCATTTCATGGTATTACACATGAAAATGACCCTACAATTCTGTTTACTTATATGTCACCCCCCAAAATATTGTCTTCTGTTGATTTGATGATGCATATTTTTTTTAGATATGACGTTGCATGTGATAAATACGGTTTTGGTTTAATTCCCTTGAGAGTTGGAAGTGGGGAGGAAAAGGGGAGATCTATAGCTCTCCATAAGGTGAATTGCCAATCGATACCCATACTCTACCTGGAGGCTTCTAAAAGGTCGTTGTACCTATGGCCAGGTGAAGTGCCTGTTTATTCCGGCTCATTTGGATCGTATAAAAGGGAGGCGTTAACCCTTTTGGCCCAACTCTTGCATCTTTATCAGGGCACTAAATCGGCTACTCGGTGAATTACCTTTGTTTTTTGCATATAGTCCACGCCCTAATTTCGCAACACTTATTTCATAAAACAAACGAAAAAAAACGGTCAATTGTTTTGTGTAACTCGTCGGTTTACTTGCATATACCAGTTTACAGATGGTTCAATTGTGGCTTTAATTCTTGACATATATTTTAACGTATTGTTGCAGGTGTCAACACTGTCACGGCCACCCTTTTCGCATGGGCAAAATCATCAGCAGGCAACACCAAAGCTCCTGCAAGCCTGGAAGTGCAAGTTGTCCGAATAAAGGACGTGAATTGCGACAATCTTGGAGAGGTAATGTGCACAACCATCTGCAATACTTAGAACTTTTTTTATTACAAACTCAACCGAGTGCGCACTACAGTTCACGCAGCGTGCACGGTTGGCATTATCAATGATTGTAAGTTGGACACTAGAGTGCGCTGTATACTTATTTACAACGCTGGGGTCAAACAAAATGTCTGACGTTTGCGTCGTTGCCAATGCTCTAGAACGAACGGAGCTGCGTGAGTGTGGGTGCGCACTCGTGCTCGTTGAAAATTCATCTACAATTTCTTAACTATATTTTGCAGGAATTGTGCTTTGGTGTGCTATCAGTCAACTACGTGTACGACGTGTACGAAAACAGTCCATCGTTGGAGTTGGGTCACCTTCGTCCATCTCCCTTGCGTAACATATGCGACGGTCTCAGCATCACTTATCAGGTCCAGCCCAACAGTAAGTGACCAATTTTCCATAATTTTCTCAAAAAGTGTTTCAAGTGACAATTTATGAGCAGCTTAGGGACATAACTCTCAAGTGTGGCTTCGTGTTGTTATATGTTATATTTACATACATATTTTTAGCAGTCACTGATTTATCCTGGGACAATAACCTAGCCAATTGCGTGTGAAAAGAAAAACCAATGAGTTGATCTTCCGTGAAAAGGTGTGCTTATGAACACCACTCCCACCTCAAGCGTTAGATGGTCATCCAATAGAAATTTAGTGGGGGGGGGGGGGNAAGAAAAGAGGACCTGTATTCATTTTTATATATTTACCAGTATTCTTTCGTATATAGCTATAGAGTATTATCGACGACCAGTTTCGAGCTTCGCATGTCCCACGTTACTAAATATAGACGGCACAAAAGTGGACTGATAAATATTGTAGTGTGTATGTATGAACCATGCGCAAGAGGTTCGAAAGGGGTACCTTGTACAGGGTGTGTAATAATGATCATATGTACAAATTAAGTTGACTCTAATTTTTTTTAAATAAAGAATCACAAGTAAGATCAAAAAGAAAATTTGTGAGCATTTTCTTGGTCGTTTGGTCTAGTCGCATCAGAGTTTTTGACAACAAGCCAAATTTTGTTGACTCCTCCCGGCACATTTGCATAACCTAGAATTACGAGCTTGAAGCCCCATCACGTGGGGATGGGCTCAAAAAAACAAAACCGTTGCGTCCAAACATTATCTAAGAAATCGCAAGTACTTTTCTAGCAAATGTTTCTGAAATGTGTGCCTGCCTATAGAACGTTGGACCTTCATGAATTATTATGGCTGCACATTTTTGCAGTCCTGCAAACATTTTTGTCTCGCAAAAAAAAAGGTAATTGCATTTTTGATGTACTGTTCTCGTTAACGTTTGCAATGTGCAGCACACGATGAAAAATTTGCATAGTCCGCAAATTTGTTTTCATTTAACAATTTATTCAAGTTCACTGATTGTTTACTCCAGAAACTAAATTGATCAAATTTCATATGTGAAAAATACTCTTATGGAACGGTTCTGTCCGTCTGTCTGTGGACAGGTATCAGGGCTTACACCTCAGGAGACACCGACAAACTGCATTCGGATTCGGATTCAGCGGACCCTATATGTTTCATGGTCAACTTTCGGTCTTCCGGGTTCACTTCCGTACATAATCGGCCACAGCCGCTTCCTTCCTTCCCTACCTTTGGCCCCATCCAATGGAGGTATTCCACCACCCTAATGTCATTGTTGTCCAGTTAGAATCGCATTGTATAGTATCGTATTCTCATTTCTCACTGCCCAATGAGAAAAAGTATACTCGAATCACGCTCGCATGATTTGCCACCCTTGTTTCACTTTGTGATTTTTTTTAAAAAAATCTAAGCTGATTCTTGGCTCTTATTGTTTCTTGCTTTCTTCCCTTGAATATATTGTGGTCTTGCCCGTCTTGGGCACTGCACTCTTTGTGTCCGTTTTTTTTTTGTGTGTGAGTTTAGATATATCCTAAACCATAGCACCTGAAAATATAAAAAGAGTCATTCCGGGGCGGGATCCCCGGGAAACGACCCGGTGGGTATCTTTTTTAGCCCTGTGGAGTAGACTGATAAATTCAACAACGCACACTGTAGGTTACTACATTTGGATCAGTTCCAAGGTTAACTTGCGTGATCAATTGTCCGAGGTCGAGACTCTGCCTTGGCAAAAATAATAGTGCCCCCTTCGCGTAACTACAATATCGACTGACTATGGCGAGCACGATATCGCAGCTTGAATATCGCGCGACATTTTTTTCTTTTCCAGCCTGTCATATTATGCCATGGGGGGGATGTTTTATTATGCGGCACACGCCTATACTTACATGGAACTTTTGTCTAATGCCATAGGTCACAGTATGCGGTTTCACACTAGCCAACACCGGTTTTTCTAGGAACCGGTTACACTTAATGCAATGGTGGTAATTAAACCGGATGTTTCCACATTTGTGCTCGTTATTACCATATTAGCCTAATTATTTTTGAATGCATGGTCGGTTTAAGGGCGAATTTTTCACCCTTTATTAAATTATGCGCTGGGAAAGTCCGTAGTTCAAAGATTATGGATACGTACCAGTGAAACGGGGTGAGATTGTGCCAGCGAATGTTTGGACAACAGTGCTCCCTACTGGTAGAATTTAGGAATGTTTTACTATATTCAGTTTTATTTTTTATTTATTTTATTTGTATTTGTAGTTTTTTAAAAAATTTTACCCCGTGATAGTAGGCCTCCATTGGCCTTTTTGGGGGGTGGCACACCACCATCAGTTTTCTAGTACTTTTTTCTTCACTCTCCGATGCGAGGAAACATTGTTTTACTACATTCAATGATGGTCGAGGTTGGCAATGATGAGGAAAATTCGCGGTAGCCCCCACCCCCACCCACCCAAAAAATGCGCTGGCACAATCTCACTCCACCTGGCACAATCTCACCCCAATTGACGTGTATCTCAATATTATTTTGAATTTTATGTCTTTAATGAAATAAGTGGAGTCATCAGGTATGTGTAACTCTGCAACTGGGTTAATTTCAGATGCGGTGTCAGTCAAGGGCGACATTTTGGTGTCGAACAGCGGTTTGGACCGTGAGAAGACACCGACAGTTCCTCTACAGGTGTCGTGCCATGTGACCAGCAGCATCGGACCTGAAAAGGTCCACATCCGTGGAGGACTGCTGAGAGTCATAGACGAGGACGACAATACTCCGACGCTTCAACGGGGAGATCACATCGTGTACAACATCGAGAAGAAGAACCTACACGAGGTATGATTTCCGAAGAGGCTCAAGTGTTAGCTAACCTTTTACGCCGGGGGGTATACATGTTGAAAAATTGATGTCTCCATGTTGACCAAAGTTTGTTGACGAAATGAAGCGACCTATCCGGAGCGTATTGAATTTGCGTACCCGGACCCCAACTCACTTCTTGGCAAACAAAAAGCCAGACAGGTCCGTGGGAAACCATACGTTATGTGTGCAGTTTGATCAAGAAATTCAGGCTAGAATCTTACATAATAAAGCAGAAAGTTTGTCTGTATGTTTAGGCTACCTAATCTACTTTCAGACTATTCAGGGAGTGCTGAAACTTGGCGCAGTGATGGTTTACGTGCCGCTGGTTGATAGAAAAGTCCGAAAACAGCATTTTTAAAAGTCTAAATGCCCAAAATTTATGATTTTTAAAGTTTCATAATAAGTTGGCTAGCGTGACGTAATCTCTGTAGGTGTTGACTCATCACCAACGTGCAGGTAGTTACCTTTGTTACCACGTGGAGGGGGGCAGTGTTGTCAAATTTTGTAAACAGGTTCGCTACGACTTTCACACTATTTTTCATACAATATTGTCATACACATTGAACTGAATTACTCTTGGAAATATTTAATGCGTAACAGCGTAATTTCAACGTCGTTGTATTCACGTTACTTAATCCAGGCAGCAGTATATTGGGCTCTTTTTGGGGGCAAATTAGGCAGTCCAGGCGTGTTTCCATGGCAGTTATCGGGGACCCCCCAATGTGGCATGAGGGTGCAAGTAGACGGGGTCACGCGAGGCCAACCATGTCAGAAGTAACTTGACGTATACGATACTATGTGAGGCCCTCCCCCATTCTGGTGGAAACCCCCCCCCCCCCCTCTAGAAACAAATCACGACGCCTCTTGGATTAGTATTTTTAACTCTCAACTTATAGAGATTATCGCCCCCACCTTTAAAAAAAAACTAATACGATATCCCTATTGGGGCACACTTTTTTTCTTCTTTATTTTTTAACATGTCCGGAATTAGAATCGCGTCGATATCACTGGACCCGCACGCTACGGTGTATGGCTTTTTATAAAAAAGGTCGAGGGTATTTCTCTTTAAGTGCACCTACCGGAGCGTAAGCTAAATTAGTAACTGGCCAGGGAAAAGATAGTGGCCATTAGGCTATTATTATATTCTTGTCTGATTCCATGTGATGCCTTAGAGGGGGGTTACGTTGTAATCAGGGAAGAAGCGCATGAGTTGGCGGTGTTTGCGACTCAAGGGTAAATTGCATGGATTCAATGCTCATTGCACGGAATTGTTGGTACTTAATGAATCGAATATGAACCAGTTGTAACGTCATATTTCCTCGGTGCGGTACATTTATCTTGATAAGTGCAGCGTAGTGTACATGTGATCTATTTATTCTCAAATGAGTTCAGTAAAGCGTTGTGCACTATTTTATTCACTGTGACATTAGCTGAACTATTGCTATACTCTGATATATTATTATACAAAACTATAATCATAATTATTCCAAGTAACATCTAATATTATACGAAGCTGATATATCACCCACTCTCCTCTGTATGAAAATTAATATCGTGCACTTTATGGACGTTATAAAATATTTTTATGAGTTACAATGTTAATGGATAAGGTTACTATCAACATCATCTTTCATTTCTCACGCTATATTCGCTCCAGCCACGTCTTGTAATAGGCTCTCTCCGATGCTAGAACTCGTTAAAAGACTACGTGATTTATGACAACCAGGTTCATACGACTGTGATTCCGATCGGGGATGTGATATATTTCATTTTTGTTATCAAGGCATGGAAATAATATAGCCCAGCAGTATATAGAATGTCTGAATGTTCCTTTTCTTCTGCAGGGATACGTGATCATGCTGGATGATCTTATCATTCGCGACGCTGATTCTCTCCGAGCCAACCGGTACACGCTCCGTGTGGTGGACGACAAGCCCTTGTTCCAACCCTTCTACAAGGTGTTCGAGCATGAAAACACGACCTACATCAACATCAGTAAGTGCACTTACGTGTCAGCTCGAGAATAGACCCTATGTCGTTGAAGTTTGCACTGATCCTATATTAGAAGTCTAAAGTGTACCAACCAGTGAATCTTATTGCATCATAATGTTTTTCAGAATTCAACTTGACTAAGGAAGCAGAGGGAAAGAAGCTTCCGTACACATCCACGGTTGTCGCACTTGATGAAGCACTTTTACCAGAGTACGGAGACCCTGAGATCAACTTCACCTTGACCATACAGGAGGAAATACCTGGCACCAAACCCCCTCCGGAAGTACCTGCGACCCCTCAGCGCCTGTGGGTGTCGCCATGGGCACGCAAATGGCGTCGCGTGGGGCAGCCATTTCCGAACAGCAGCGGTGGTCGGTTCCGGATTGATCCGGGCTCCAAGCCCATGATCTTTGAGATCACGCCCTCGGAAGGGATCCTGTTCGTGGACAATCCAAACCTGCTGTTCAGACAGTTCGCAAGCGGACCTAAGGAGCCACTGGTCATCAGGGTGCAGTGGAAGCTGGAAAATGGTGTGGTTCCCAAAATGGCAGGATGGGAGACACGTGAGGTGGAGGTGATGTTCAGGGACGATGGGAAAGAGTACATGTGCAACTCGACCTCGACCATGTGCGCGGCCAAGAGGACTCGAAGGGACTGCGAACAGCTCTGCGGTATTGGAGTACCGGGAAGGTGCGAGTGGAGGGACGGAGAAGGATCGGTGCTGACCCAGAAGTACGCCACGTGCAGCTCGGGCCTAGACGCATGTCCTGATGGAAGGTGCGATGAACTCGAGAGGAAGATGCCAGAACTGTGTCCTCAGGATTGCGTGCGAGATGGTCAGTATATTATAGAGTTCTTCTATCTCACACAGCATAAAACCAGATTGGCATATCACGCGATCGTGATTCGAGTAGACCTTTTCTCATGGCGAAGGAAATTCTTATCGGACAACAACGACATGGAACGTTGAAAGCCTCATTTTTCGTTGACAAGACTTGACCTTGGCGGATAGAATGAACCCGGAAAACGGGAAGTGGACAATCACCGGAAGTTGGCAAGGAGACATGTTTAGGGTCCTTTAATATGTGTGTCAGCTGTATCCGAATCTGAAAATCGTTTGTCGATATATCTTTCGATTTATGCCCTGATTCTTGTCCACGGACGGACAGACAGACGGACATTGCCGTTTTTAAAATAATAAAAAGCCTAAAAGGCGATGTTTGTTTGTTTGTCCGTATAAGCGACCCTTTAAGTTATATTATAAGCGTTTACATGAGAGTTCAATTCATTGCAAGTGTCCATATCAATCTCTCTGTAATTAGGGGCGTAGTAGTGTTAAGCCAAAAAAAGCAATTTCAGCACTAATTAGCGGAACATTAGGAACGTGGCTGTGTAATGGCATTGTCATCATTTTCTGCGTTCTTTGTAGGGGAGGTGCAAGGCATGCCACACCTCCACGAGAAACCAGGCGAGAGGCCTCAAGGCATCAAGATCGGGCACGGCTTCTGCTACTGCCAGCATCCGGAGAAGTGCATTTGCCAAGGAAACCCTGACGACGAGGCTGCAAGGCCAGTGGAACCCGCCAATCGAGGTCTGTCCGGATCGTCAGCGTCGTCTGGTACGCCCAAAACGGCGTCACCCACTCAAAAGACCTCAAGAAGCAGAGGACATGACACAAACACCAGCAATGCTCTGAATGCGCCAGACAGAGGTGATTATTTGGCTGTTATTTAATATCGGTTATTTTTTTTACATTGCAGTTGGCATTATGTGAAATATTTTGACCTTCTCAGCTGAGCCGACAGTTGTTCCTGCATGTGGAATCGGCTGCGTCCTCTTCATTGTTTTGGCCATCTTGGGGATCGCAGCTGGATTCTCCGGATTGGTCATCGCCTGCCGGATCAGACGCAAAGGGAAGTGGGGGGCAACCGGACCCAAGCATGTGGTCAGCGCCACTTCCCTTTCCGGCAACCCAGATTATGTTGAAGAGAGGTCATCGTCAGCTGGGTCGCAACTGGGGCCATCAGCAGTGGTCACCGAAACACCAGCCGCGACCACCACGGACATCCTGGCGCCTGAGGAGCTCAAATGGGAGTTCCCACGCACCAGGCTCCTACTGGAGGAGCCTCTAGGAGAAGGCGAGTTCGGACGCGTGTTGCGAGGTCGCGCCCAGGGGATCGGAGGTCATCCAGGCGAGGTCACAGTGGCGGTCAAGGCGCTGAAAGGAGGAAGCGGAAACGATTTCCTGGCCGAGTTCAGACTGCTGAGGGAGGTGCAGCATCCCCATGTCATCAGGCTGTTGGGAGTTTGCACCAAAGGAGGTGCACCCTTGCTGATCCTCGAGTTTGCGCAGCTTGGTGCGTTGCGTACGTACCTGCGGAAGTGCAGGAGATTGGACTCGGATCCGGTCGTTTCCAGCAACTCGGGTCCGCACGTGACGCCGCGTGACCTGCTGTCCTTTGCGTGGCAAATCAGCAAAGGGATGTCGTATCTGGCAGACATGAAGGTACTCACTTCTATAAAGGGGTCACTTTCACACAAGTAACTTGACCAACGGTCTTACTATACTTGGCGACTATTGTAGTGTCATGAACGCAGAATCAGACACAATAATGATATAATGGTGTGAGTTCAACTGGGATTAACATGGCCCTGCTTTTTCAGTTGGTGCATCGAGATTTGGCTGCTAGAAATGTGCTTCTCACCTCGGAGAGGATGTGCAAGATCTCAGACTTCGGTATGACTCGTGACGTGTACGAAGACGACGCATATTTCAAGCGCAGCAAAGGGTTAGGTAAGTTGTCAATAATGTTTGGAAGAAAGATGTCAGTGTACATCTTATCCGTCCGTTTCGTGATTTGATGGAGAAAAATTCAATTTTAAATAGAATGAGTCAGTCGGGTGACTGTAGCAGCTACAGTCACCCGACTGACTCATTCTACTTAAAATTTTGAGCTACACTGGGTGTAGCTCAAAATTTTGAGTTTGACGTATTTTCATGGTTCACTATTGACACAGGACTAATCTCCTTTGTTGTTTCAGTCCCGGTAAAGTGGTTGGCACCTGAGAGCCTTGCAGACCAGGTGTACACAAGTCAGTCAGACGTGTGGAGTTTTGGAGTATTGTTGTGGGAACTCGCAACACTCGGGGCGTCACCTTATCCGGGTGTGGCAGCTGAGCAGTTGTACGGTCTTCTCCGGGCAGGGTACCGTATGCCCCGACCTGAAGGATGCGCACCTGAACTGTAAGTACCTCTAATATAGGGTAATTTTCAGCACCTTTGAAACAAAACCGGTTCCGGAATCGGCTCAGTCTAGATTGTTGAATACCCGAAATACGTAGTGAGCCGATTCCGGTATGGGTTGGATTTTGTGGGCGACCCATTTATGAGCAGCCGGACTTAAATGTGTCATTGCAGGTACGAACTAATGTTGCGATGCTGGGCTGAGGAAGCGTCTCGAAGGCCTTCCTTCCGGACCCTGACCTCATCGCTCGAGACGTTGCTACAAGCAGGTGTGGACTACCTTGACCTGGGTCCATTTGCTGCACACAACCCTGGGTACGACATGGCTCAGGTCACAGCCGTACCCACAATTCAAGGTGAATATTGCTTGCGGATGGTTTCTGAGGACAATGACTAACCATGGTTGTTTTCAGTGAGTCCAGAGACCACGTGGCCGCCTCAAAATGGCTGGCCTGAGAGTAGCGGGTACGAAAACGCCTTACCCGCGCCTCTGGTGTCGCCACCGTCTCCAGTGACTCCATCGTCACCGTCTCCTCCTGAAGACGGGACAGATGAAGTCAGATGTCTGTTGCCACGAGACTCACAAGAAGACGACAGACCCGATGAGGAAGAAGTGACTGCGACTGAATCTTCGTCAGGAAGGGACTGTTTGTTGGATGTGACAGCCAGATAGACGCATGGGGTTGTGATTTTGATAGAGTAACGTCCTCCATTTGAACAATGTGTTCATTTGCAAAGAGTTGTCAGAAACTCCAGCCGACGATTTTTGCCGCTTCAGTGTACCTGGTATCGTAACAAAAAAAAAAGAAGAAGAGAGATCCGTTTCTTGAGGAGACGGTTCTGCACAAGTGAGTACACGTTAAAAGACTGTATCGTTTTTTGATGGGCTTCCGCGGCTTATTGGGGGAAGAAAAAAGTTTTTCGTAACCCGGCCACAAAAGGCACTTGAATGGCTGCAGAATTCCTTTATTATGCAGTACTGTACATATACAACGTGTCTGACATTAGTGCTTTCATCGTGACATGTTGAGAGAAAGAAAAAAAAATATAGATGCATTCACATAGACTATGCATTGCTACGTGTCGTGCAGTGTCATGTAAATTCGAGTGACGTTTGGGGTTTTCCAAAGTTTTAAATTCTGTAAGCCTATTTTAATAATATTGCAAGAAAAAAAAAACATTCCAGATAGGCCCGCACGTATTTATTACATTTCTTCGTCTCTTCATTTCCTGTACAGGTCAGTCGATGGTTGCAGAAAAGGTCATAGTCATATACATAAGACATATTGTTGGTTGTTATAAGATGGAGTTATCTGAGTAAAACATTGTCTGAAATACTTCTACTTGTTAATTTCAATTATTGTTCATACCTCTTTGCAGTTTGCAGCGCTCAGGGAAAATTTACAGACATGTAAATGTTGCACCAATTTCAGCTTATAATATTTTATTGAGTTATTAAGAGGTAAGTGCTCATAAGTGTGTCCATATGAACTCTTTGTAGCAGCGCCACTCAAAGGTCTATAGGCGAAAATGAATGATTTATTGAGAGTTTTGGCAGAATATTGATGTAGGCGTACCCAGTCTGTTGCCTAGGAATTTAATAGATCAATGAACTGCGCATATTATCCTTTTCAAATATTCAAAAATATGGTAAGAAAATTTAGCCTTTTGATGAGCGTGAAGTATTGTATTTGGGAAAATATCATTTGCCATGTCTTTTTTTTTTTCCAGATGTTATAAGTCATTACAGCCTCACAAGCATGAAAAAAACTTCGGATACAACACTTAACAATTATTGCAATATGGTTAATTGGCATTGAAATTATTAAAAATCACATGGCATATAAAAATTTATATATCATTACTTTAATATTGGCTTATAGATCGATGGAGTCTGGAGCTGTTATTTGGGAGGCGGAGATTATGCAAAATGTAGCAGTCTTTTCCAGCACTATTTATGTGTAAATAAATTATTATTTTGCGACTGCTCTGTGGCTATTTATAGGCTTAGGCTATGAGACATAATCAATGCAAATGTTTGGGACACCCAAACATTTGCATTGATTATCTGCCATTTTAAGATTTAGAGGTCAGCTTGAAAATAAAGTGGAGGTGAAGTAGAGCAGATTCTAAAAACAAATCACAAAACTTCAATATATAAATATTATCAATAATACTTGCTAAGCCAATTGATTTTCACTAATTGGTAATAAAAATAAAATAAATAAATAAAAAGTAAGGTATAATGCATACCTCGAAAGAGGTCCTTGCACTGAAAGATATTACCGTATTTATACCGTAGTATATGTCCCTGGAACCTTTCCATTGATAATTATTGTCAAATTCAGCGCGCTAATTATATTCTATTGATATTCTTGGAACTGGAAATTCAGCGAGGAATGAACGTGAGTGTCATCTGTTGAAGTGTTAGCGAACTGCTCTGATTCGCAGATGGCGGCTCTTTACAATGAATGCATGACGAAATCGTGGACGGAATTATTGTGAAAATTTTGTTACAGTAAAATATTTTTAAATGAATACCTATTTCACATTTTCACACCTCTGATAACCACTCACTCAACTCAATGTATTGTCCTACGAACTTCCAAGTTCCAACCTATAATCATGTGTTACTTGGGTACTTCCTAATGGGGCAGTTAGATTCACGGGGTAGAATGGGGCTAAGATCAAGACCCAGATGGTGACAGCCGACAGGAAGTGTTAGTGCTTGAGAGAAGTGCGTGCGTGTAGCAGGGTGAATAATCAGTAACTAATAACAATGGCAGTTTTGAAAAGTGCGAATGAGTAGACGGGAGTGATCGGTTCTTAGTGCGAGTTTGTAGTGTTTGAAATAGGAGAAGTACCCGGCCCACCCCCAATTCGTGGCTTATATTTCTAACTATTTATAAAACACGTGAATGTGTTAAGGTGTTATTTTCCTGAAGGAATATACTGCGAATCATGATCGTGTCAACTAGCTTCTGCGAATCCACCGGATACACATTGACTTGACCTTCATTAACAGGTAAGTGATAATGAGGGTGATTGAAACATTAGACGACCCGGCTGCTTATTACCCCCATTGGACTTATGCTGGATTCGTTCTAGCCGCGTCATTAAAACGTCGATTTGCTGATAGTGAATGATTTATTGAAAATCTATGAAGCACATTGATGTGTAGGCCTTCCCAACAGACGGCGCAGGATAGTAACAAACCAACCCAATGCGCCTATATGTTTGCGATACTTTTTAGAGGCCGTAAAATATGCAGTGCCGGATTGTAACCCTGTACATGTACTGTACAAAAGCCCATAAGCTAACACTAGAATACAAGACTGCCTAGAGCACGGGACTATAGAGACAAACACACTTTTGATGTCGCACCAAGACCAAGTGATAGGTGTACGCACATGTCATCATGAGCTCGTTTCGACCATGTCTCGCTCTTATATGGTAAAGGCAGTTAAAGTCTGAACAATTGGACAGAGACCCTATTCTTACGCCAGAAATAAATATTCTCAATAACTGTCACTATAATCGCACATACGTAACAAATCATCGTCCCATAAAACAGTCCAACAGTTTGATTCAGTGTCAAGGCCAAGGAGGGAGAGGGCAAAAGGAAGTGTCTTTTCCTGGCTTGATTAATTTTCTGAACATATACCGTGTCATAGGAGTACTGCTCGTAGTAGGCAGTTAGCCCTGCTGCTTCCATACGGAGAAGCATGGTGTCAAACCTAGGCAGGAGGATGGAATGCTTCGGAAACAACATGTTGACAGAGAATTTTGTGGAAGAATCGTCACTTCGAGTGAATGGCCAGTTTCCAGCCATGTCCAGAAAATTGTAGGCCGATTCTACCAGATGGAAGGTGCCTCCGTAACAGTCGTAGTCCTCTTCCTGGAGGACTGACAGTAGACACTCTTGAAAGGTGTCTCGCATTTCCAGCCCCTCTGAAAATTTCTGTTGACTCTTCATATCTGACTCGCTCAGGAGCACTTGTGTGAATAAGGCGTGTAGGTTTGTGCTGCCCCATCTCCATCCAGGGAGATTGGCCACGTCGTACATATCCCTGAAAAATCACAACCATTAACAAAATCATAATGCTACTATTTCCGGACGTCTCTCAAACAACCAAAATGTATAGAGAAAAAGCCATGCAGGAATGTTATCATATGCATATTATTATTATTTCTACAGGAAAAGAAAAAGGTACAATTTATCTCACTCAAACTGAAATATGAATATATAATGCAGCGACATAGCAGGTTATCTCGCAAATTATGTAGAATTGAGTCCAATGGATCCACCTATACTCATGTGTCAATGATGGGTCAAAACTGACAGTCACTCGGTGTCGATGGTAATAAACATGGCCGACTAACCTGGGAAGCGTTTCGTGACTTGGATTGGCAAGAAATCCGACGAGTTTAGCTGTGTATCCACAGGTGATGACCACTGAGAAGGTCCACCAGAAGGACAGGAACATCCGGGCATAGTCAGATTCAGGAACCAAGTTGGGATTCTTTTCTATCAGGGTCATGAGGACATAGGTCAGGGAGTAAGGGTAGAGCGCAGGAGGTTGCTTCATAAACTGGACACGAACATACTTTGTGCCCAGGACCAGAATCATCCAAAACAGGACACTCCCAACGATGCAGGTCAGAAAGATGAACAGCCACATCTCCTTGGTGTAAGGTCGAAAGAGTCCGTTCCAAGGGTCAATCACTCGTGGTTTGCGCACCATGTGGGTTCCTACGCCAGAAAAGAACTCGTATCCGTACTCAATGACCTCCAAAGGAGGAATAAAAGCGATGGTTACGACACCAATGTCTGCTTCACCATAGAGAACTGATCCGGCCATTCCGATCCATGTTCCGTCGTCCATCTTTGGGTCGACGGCCACTGCGTTTTCAATCATCTCCACCTGTATGTCAAAGTTCATGTAAGAACTCAAGTCCAGGTACACCATTTCGAGCTGATGGAGAGGAATGCGATTACGAAAATATTCAAGGATTTGATGGTTGTCTGTTGACAATTCGATAGGGCAAACGCCTTTGATGAAAGTTCCGTTCAGGTTCATTGTGAAATCCGGGAAAAGTAGCGACAAGTCGGATGTGTCTGAATCGTCTCGGTAAATCTCTGAACTTCCATTGTTGCAGTAGAAGCAGTTGTACCAGCGAACGTTGGTGTTTAAGTCAATCACGATTTTATTTCTGCGAAAAAAGGACACACTCTTGTTGATAATTGATAATAATAATAAGTGACTGTAAACAACGTTGATTGCATGGCATGAGCTATGATAGGATTGGCTTAAATACACGTCTTACTGTTAGCCTACCTCAATATCCTGGAGTGTGGGTGCTTAAGTATCTCCTCCACCCCTCCATCCCTGGTGATGAAGACGAAGTGGTGCAGACGGGTGTTGAGGAGGACACTGGCTGCAGTGGTCTGGATCAGTGACTCCAAGTTCTGGTGACGGAGGAAGAAGACGAACAAGGCGCAGTTGGAGTGATGGGTGGCACTGGGAAGATGCAGCCAGTCGAACCAGTACGTCACTGGTGAGGTGTGGTTGACAATGGGGTCATCTGGAGTCAGCAATTCTGTAGCGTCGCCTTCAGAACCGGTTAGTCGAATTAGCAGAATTTTGCGTTCCTTTCTGCCGAATAGTTCGACCAAAAGACGCATGTTTGGAGGAATGGAATTGAAATCGTGTGCAAGGACAACCAAGCAAACTCCATCCAACTGGGATTCGACATCTTGTAAAAGAAGTGCTTCGGGAAGCAACGTTGAATTGTCCGGTTCATCCAGCACAGGAGTTTGGAGTGTCACTTGCGATAGTACGAATATAAGAAAAAAACGCGACATGCTCGCACACAAGGTTTTTTCTGATTGAGAATAAGCTGCATGCAACTTACTAGCTTTGTGATATAATAATGCTTTCTTTATGCGACGGATGATTTTAATTTATAATATTTCTGGCCGCTCTTGCATAATGAAAGCATTGCAATATTAATTTTATTCAGTCACAAAATCCACGGTCCAATTATGCGAAACTCCTCCCTGGATATGTATGTGTTTCTAATAATACTGACATAATCAAAATTGGTGAGTTTGAAGGACAAATATCTAGATAAAAATGAAATTAAAATTGGCATATAAAATGAAGAATATGGAGAAAATGACAGCCATATTTGCAATGCGCATGCAGGATATTAAAACGTGGCATTTGGGAAAATGTTGTCGAGACATTATCGGCGCATGTTTCGTATAAGTTACTAGAAAATGGCAGAAGTGGATTTGTTAATTATTTAGTAGTGTGCAGGTTATCAATATGCTGGTAATCAGTTACAATTGGTATTTAATTAGTGATATACTGTTCCATAGTGAATGCAGCAGCTGTCTGACGTGTTGCAAGTAATTTATTTTGTCACAGAGATCGAGTGGAGTCAAACGTCACCATGGGCACGTCTCGATCGCGTCTAGTCCCTACAGTAAAGACACAGTCGCGGTGATTGTGCCGAGATCTTACTCTTACGCCAGAAATGAATCTTCTCAATGACTATCACTATAATGGCACATCCATAACAAAGCATCGTCCCATAAAACAGTCCAACAGTTTGACTCAGTGTCAAGGCTAAGGAGGGAGATGGCAGAAGGAAGTGTCTTTCCCTGGCTTGATTAATCTTTTCAATATAGCCCGAATCAAAAGAGTACTCGTTGTAATAAGCAAGTAGTCCTGCTGCTTCCATACGGAAAATCATGGTGTCAAACCTCTGCAGGAGGATGGAATGCTTAGGAAACAAGATGTTGACAAAGCATTTTGTGGAAGAGTCGTCACTCCGAGTGAATGGCCAGTTTCCAGCCATGTCCAGGAAGTTGTAGGCTGCTTCTACCAGTTGGACTGAGGCTCCAAAGCAGTCATAGTCCTCTTCCTGGAGGACAGACAGAAGGCATTCTTCGAAGGTCTCTCTCATTTCGATTCTCTCTGAAAATTGTTGATGACTCTTCATGTCCGACTCGCCTAGGAGTATCTGGGCGAATACGGCGTGTAGATTTAGGCTCCTCCATCTCCATCCAGGGAAGTTGGCCAGGTCGTCTATGCTCCTAAAAATCAGAATCATTAGAATATTAATTAATGTGAACATTTTCTGACTTCTCTCAGGCAACCCAAATGAAGACAGCAGTATTTGTTTAATGTTATTTTTCCAGGAAGAAAAAGTGTTTTTTCTCTCTCCCTCTCTCATCTACAACTGGCTCTTTAATTACAATGCAGTGATAAAGCAGGAAACTCAGCTGACAGAAATGTCCTAACCTGGGAAGTGTCTCGTGAATTGGATTGACGAGAAACCCGATGAGCTTGGCCTTGTATCCACAGGTGATGACCATTGCGAATGTCCACCAGAGAGAGAGGAACATCCTGGCAGAGTGTGACCTAGGAACAAGGTTTGGGTTCTCCTCGATCAGGGTCAGGAGGATATAGGTCAGGGAGTATGGGTAGAGCGCCGGAGGTTGCTTCATAAACTGGACACGAACGTACTTTGTGCCCAGAACCAGAATCATCCAAAACAGGACACTCCCGACGATGCAGGCCAGTATGATGGACAGCCACATTTCCTTGGTGTAAGGTCGAAAGATCCCGTTCCAGGGGTCAATCACTCGTGGCTTCCGCACCATGTGGCCTCCCATGGCAGAAAAGAATGGATATCCATACTCTGTGACCTCCAGAGGCGGGATGAACGCGACGGTTAGAACGCCGATGTCGGCTTCCCTATAGAGAACTGATCCGACCATTCCGAGCCAGGTTCCGTCGTCCATCTTTGGGTCAACGGCCACTGCGTTCTCCATCATCTCGATTTGGTAACCAAAGTTCATATAAGAACTCAGGTCGAGATACATGAGTTCGATGGGATTGAGAGGTATGCGATTAAGAAAATATTCAAGGATTTGATATTTGTCTGATGACAATTCGACAGGGCAAACGCCTTTGATGAAAGTTCCGTTCAGGTTGAGTGTGAAATCCGGGAAAAGTAATGACATGTCGGATGTGTCTGAATCGTCCGCGTATATCTCTGAACTTCCGTTGTTGCAGTAGAAGCAGTTGTACCAGCGCATGTTGGTGTCTAGGTCAATCACGATTTTATTCCTGCCAAAAAGGGATACACTAATGTTGATAATCAGTACAAAAGACAACGTTCATGGCATGAGCTTTGATATGGTTGTGTTAAATGAATTACTCTACTTCAAATGTCCTGAAAAGACACTTAGTCTACCTCAGTATCCTCGAGTGTGGGTGCAGAAGTATCTCCTCCACCCCTCCATCCCTGGAGAAGAAGACGAAGTGGTGCAGACGGGTGTTGAGGAAGACACTGGCTGCAGTGGTCTGGATCAGTGACTCCAAGTTCTGGTGACGGAGGAAGAAGACGAACAAGGCGCAGTTGGAGTGATGGGTGGCACTGGGAAGATGCAGCCAGTCGAACCAGTACGTCACTGGTGAGGTGTGGTTGACATTCAGGTCATCTGTAGTCAACAATTCGGTAGAATCGCCTTCAGAACTGATTTGTCGAATTAACATAATTTTGCGTTCTTTTCTGGCAAATAGTTCGACCAAAGAACTCATGTTTTGATGAATGTAATCGAAATCGTGTGCAAGGACAATCATGCAGGCTTCATCCAACTGGGATTCGACATCGTGTAAAAGAAGTGCTTCGGGAAGTGAAGATGAGTTGTCTGCTTCCTCCAGCACAGGCGTCTGGAGTGTCCCTTGCGACAGTAGGAATATAATGAACAAACGCGACATACTGACACACAGGGTCTTTGGAGGCTGGGTGGATATTGGACGCAACTTGCTATGTTGTGAAATAAGGTTCTTTTAACTATGCGACTGATTAATTTAATTCCAATATCTGATCGCCTTTGCATAATGTATGCAATGCAATATTCATCTTATCCCATTGCGATTTCCAATGACCTCTTATACGAAGCTTCTCTCAGGAAATAAATGTTTCCATTAAAACTTCCAGAATGGAAATGTCGAAGTTGACAAACAAATATCCAGATAAAAATGAATTTAAAATTCATTTGTATTCAAATATCGGGCATATTAAGAAAATGACAGTCATATTCACAAGGCGCGTGCAGGATATTAAAACATGGCATTTGGAAATTTTTATATAGTTCGTAACATTTCGGTGCATGTCAAAGTTTGTATACCCGAAAAATGGCAGAAGGGGATTTGTGAACAACTTCGTAGTTTGTAGGTTACCCTTTGCATCAAAGCAGCAAAGTAGGTATTACTGATGAGAGGTAATAAAAAACTAATGGCAGGAAAAAGGCATGAAAGGGATATTATAACTCAGGACATAGGAACCACTCAGACATTTAGAAAACCTTTCGCAACTCTTTTCACATGAGAGTGCAAGACCTGTTGATATTAAAGCACATAAATCAAACCACTCATAGTGCTTGTGGATATTTCATTATCGCATGTTTCTTACACTGATATAATAATTATGTAATGTTGCGGAACTGTTCTAGGTGTAAAGCAGAATGCAGGGTGTTCCAGCGTAAAATAATATCCTTATAGGTGTTTAATAATTTCTTGACAAGGAGCTATTTTAGACTCATAATAAGTGGCCACATTGATCCAAACAAAAAAAAAGTGTCAGCGTCCGATATAACGCTATGCCATGCGTCCGAAGTCGCCCCATTCTACGGTATTACATTCATAAATAAAATAAAATAAATAAAAATAAATATACTTCTCAGATAATTTAAGTTCCGGACATGTTGAAAATCTCTCGATATTTGACATATTGGCAAAGCTTAAGAAGTTAAGAGGTGTTAAGTGATGCTCGAATAGCCCGGAATATAGATGCCGAGTATTTTGTAAAATTACATGAGCTATGCAGGAAGTAGTGTGTTACATTTAGATGACATTTATCGTAAATACTGTAAAGACAGCACAATCATCAGACAGTATCTGGGACCGCATGTTTATAATGCAGCTTATAGACCGCTCGAATAGGTACTATGTAATTACGTATATTTAATTAGTATAAGGCTGTCAACAGCACCTATTTTTGCGTCTCTCTCTACAGGCGACAACAATCTTCTCGATAATGAATGCGGGTAAGGCAAGCATACCGCAAGCCAAAATTAATCCGTAAAATAAACCTTTCGTCTGTTTAATGTTCAAGGCCAAGGAAGATATTACCCACAAGTGACCTCTGTCTCGAGCTTCAAGGACTTTCTCTGTGTAAGGGATGTAATATGAATACTCCACGTACAAAGCAGTCAATCCAACTGCCTCCATTCGAAGAAGCAAGGTATCGAAACGTGGGATAAGAACGGCATGCTTCGGAAACACCACGACGGCAGACAATTTTACTGCAGGATCGTCTACTCGAGTGAATGGAAAGTCTCCTGCCAGATCCAGAAACTCGTAGGCCCCTTGGAGGATCATCCAAGTTTCGCTTAGGCATGCGTAATCTTCATTAATAGCGGATAGAAGGCATTCCTCCATGGTCTCTCTTCCTTCGATTAAGGCTCCCAGTTTCTGTATGCTCTCCACAACAGCCTCATCCAATAGGACCCTGGCATAAATGGCATGGAGGGTCAGAGAACCCCATCGCCAACCTGGTCGGGAAGTCAATTCTGCAACACTCCTACAAAAAATAATGGAATCATTAGTCTGTCAATAACGTCTTCAAGGTATCCATTGCAATAGTGTGGCATCCAACTTGTGTGACGTCAGGGGGAGTGTGACGGCGTATAATTCGCGTACCCAGGTCTCCAGCCCCCCACCCTCCGCCAGCAGTTCTCCATAAGCAGCATTGGCGACTGCACTAAAAGCGCTGTATCTTTTTAAATAATGCTAATAATCAAACAATTTTCAAATGTCAACTAGGATATTGTGTACGGAATCCACTGACCCTTTCAATGAGAAAATTGATTCATATGCACAAAGGTTTTCTGCGGACCATATTTCTTACGGGTTTAAATTGCTTCAATTCATCGACAACAAAATCACGTCTTTCAGGTAAATATTACCAACTTGGCTGATCGGGGGGAAAATGTCACTTGCAGAAGATCTCAAGGAACAATATGCATAAATTTTAAATAAGATATCTCCCATAGGGAACTTTTTTTTTGCCAGTCCGTCTAAAAGATTTCCCATTGTACGGCCCAGGGAATAGATGGCCGGGATGCGTATTTACAAAAGCTCAAGAGTGCAACAGGGCGCAAATCCAGCCCTCTCATTGGCTTCCTGCTGGGCAAATGGAGAAGGGTAAACGACTTCATTTAGTGCTCATAATTGCACCATACAAGTCATAAATTATGAATAAAATTTTAAAGTATATATATTATTAAAATTATTTTAATGCGCCAGAAAATAATAAGCTGCTGCGTTATGTGGTGGGTTACATCAAGCAATGCGCCTTCTACACCTAAGGCGTGTAAATAATTTTAATAATATATATACTCTAAAATTTTATTCATAACTTATGACTTGTATGGTCTCCGTGACTTTCGTTCCGGGGAGCCTAAATAGTAGTGTTTTCTTTCCCTTTCCAAAGTGGGGCCCCTGAGTTATCTGCTCGACCTATCTCTTTCCAAATTCTTTCATAGCCTCCGGGCCACCCTTTGACCTCCCTAACCTCGGTGCGTTACAAAAACCGAAAAATGACGACCCATAGGACCTTTGAAATATTCGACTTTGGTATTGAATAAGAGAGAAATTCATTCCTATTTTCGATTATCATTTACTGGAATTGCAAAATAATTCTCCAGCGTAAAATTCACAAGGATAATTTTTATATCCTTTTTCATACTTGTACAGTCAAGGGCGATTATTCAGTCAGCTAATCCGAGGTTTGGGGGCAAAGAGTGGGTGGGGTCGAAGGGCGGTCATGGGATTAGTCAGAGCGTCCAAAATTACACTTTTGAGCAATTCAAGTGAAAAGAAATTCCGGAACGAAAAGGAAAAGGTTAAAGCAGCCAGCAAATACAGAACATTAAGTCTGGTACTTGCCAATCCTGGTCACGTGTTCTAATTTCTAATATAAATTTCTTCACTGATGTCAAGTTGGCGGACCACTTCAATGTACCAGGGCAACTGACAGTGCCGTTCGATAGGGCTTCCAATGTACCCAATGTACCTCGAATATTATCCATTGTACCCTCACCGTTCCCGAGAAAATCGACTTCGAAAACTGGTCCGCCAACTTTACGCCGGCGGACCACTTCAATGTACCAGGGCAACTGACGGTGCCGTTCGATAGGGCTTCCAATGTACCCAATGTACCTCGAATATTATCCATTGTACCCTCACCGTTCCCGAGAAAATCGACTTCGAAAACTGGTCCGCCAACTTTACGCCGGCGGACCACTTCAATGTACCAGGGCAACTGACGGTGCCGTTCGATAGAGCAGGGGTTCTTACTCCGGGGTGCCCGCAGCCCCCTTGGGGATGCGTATAGAGCAAAATACATCCCTGGACTCAGTGTTATTGTGAACTTAAAGCAATGTTTTGGTCCAAAACATTGACACTGTCCATATCGGGCAATGTTGGACATGGCACGGCCCTTAATTAATTACTGGTTTGCACAAAAGAAAATTTTGGCTGCTGATACAGAATGATTTGGAGCTTTGAATTAGGAATCTCATCGACATGTAACTGGTATGAATAAGTGTTGAAAGAAAGGAGAGGGGAAAAAAAATAAATCATTGATCACGCCTGGTAGGGGGTGCAAAAGGACCAACTGGCTTCAAAGGAGTGAGGAGGCCCCAAAAAAGGTTGAGAACCACTGCTTGAGAGCCTCAGAGGGGACGACGCGACGTAGCCTAGCTAGAGAGGTCAAGGGTCAGAAAAATTGTCAGCAGGTTGCCGAATTAGGTTGCGAACAGAAAGTACCGGAAGGGACCTGCAGTGGACATTTCGTTCAGCAACCTATGTTGGCACTAACTGCCTGTCTACCCTTCCAAATTCACACACCATATCCATAATGCTTATGACAGGCCAGTTGCAAAATAATCTTGACTAACCACTCTGAAGAAAACACCAGCAATCGTTAATACGGCACTGAGATTTTTTAAATGTACCGGTACCTGTAGTTTTCAATTAATTTGCAGTAAAAGCTGTTGATTTTCACCGAACCTGTTCATACATCTGACTTTCGCCATTACTTACGGAATTAATATGGAGATAAGTGCATTAAAGAAGCTCATACGGCAAAGAAATTCAAATTCGCGCATGTTCTTGCCGTGAAGTGTCATGGCCGCCAAAACCATCAAAAATGGCGGACCTTTACGGCCTCTACCCTTTTATACCTCGTTGGTTTTTTGTCGTGTATACTCCATCAGGTAAACAGCCATGATTTTCGTCAACTATATATTATGATTAACAACCCCATTCTTGGTTAATTCTCTCGATAAGCCGCGAAGGAAGCCACGCGAAGCCACGTGTGTTTTAAGCTCCATTTCCTGTACGTAGTGACCAGCCCCCGGACACTCATGCGTCATACTACCTTCTCATGTTATCACCTGCCGAGGCATTTTGCAGCGGCTGCTCACCTGAGAGAGCCATGAGACATTTCGGCGGCCACGATAAGTGGCGACCCTACCGGACTAGGCAGAACTTTATAGGTACGAAAGGGAAGCTCTACATCAGCCCACGGACACTACCCCTATCTTCTGGGCTTATCACCTGCCGAGGGATTACGCACCGGGTGCTCCCTTGACACCGCCACCTACCCCCTACCGGACTAAGGCTGAACTTTATAGGTACGTACGTACCTATAAAGTTCAGCCTTAGTCCGGTAGGGTCGCCACATAAATGCTCTGGGAAATGTCTTGTGGCGGTGTCAAGGGAGCACCCGGTGCGTAATCCCTCGGCAGGGGGTGGGTGGGGAGTGACCTAACCTGAGTCTTCTACAGCCATGCTCTACAAGCTGGCCCAACATGGCCGCCGGCTCATGCATTCCTTTGTTTGCTTGCGGTGGTTTGCCTTTTGTTAAGTGCTGTCGTCAAGAGGTCTAGTGAATCGTGTCCCAGTAGCGAGACGAATACTGTTGGGTACACAGGTAAGCTCAAGACTACACTGTACCATGTGGGCAGGGTTGGTGTTTTGTGTCGGGGCCACTAAAGCATTGCTTGTAATCTCATGAACTAGAGAGCCGGTGCCCGAGGACTGAATCCCTCAAGATGCCGCCGAAACCATCAGTCTGGAATACGTTAGGGTCAAACTCTCAAGATCAGGTCGATAACCTGGTGGGACATTTGCAGAAGAAGATCAATGACTTTGTGGTCAATGGAACCTGGGTTTTGCCATCATTAGGCAGTGATTGCTGGAAGGAGGTATCTCATAGCATCCTTGTAGCTCAGAATGCCACCGTCAACAGCAAGTGGATCTATGTCCAAGTCGCGTCAAACAGAAGAAACGTAGCAGGTGAACTGAAAAGAAAATTAGGATTACCTTGTATGGCCAGTGGGACTGCTGCCGATAGCGACGGTGAAGATGACGAGTGGATGGAAAGCACTTATTCCACTGAGGTGACGCTGACTCAGGAAGAATGGAAAAGTATATCCCCAGAAGACGCCCACCACTGGCAAAGGCCAAGAGGCACTCTGAAGTCACGAGTGTGGCCTCATGTCATGGCTGACGTAATTGCTGCGCAAAAGAAGTGGCCCTGCGCATGGACGTTCAAAAGTAACAGAGTGTCCCTCACGACTAACGGGACACACTTTTGCAAGTTTACTGCAAAGTGTCCCGAGTGCCACCGCCACCTAATTGGAATCATTGAAAAAGAACCAAAAAGTGACAACGAAGAAGTGATCGTCAAGCTGATGCTCTCAGAAGCACCAGACGACACATGGCATGGTGTCCATTCACGAAAGCGGCCTCTCAGTGGCATACGCAGAGAATCCATGAAGCGTCTGGATACAGGCAGGACAAGCGCCACAGTCTTGAGGCAACATATGGCCTCAGATTGCATGGAATATGGCGACTGGGAACCACCGACCATCCCAAGAGCGGCTGTGATCCGGATGGCGCTACAAGAAAGCAGGCAACGCAATCGATTGAGCCCGGATTACTATGAAGGCGTTATAAAACTGAAGATGCGCATCCCAGATTTTGTCCGAGACCATGGGAGGGACAAATTCTTTGCTCATTTCTGGTCGAGCCTGCAAGTTGACGTGTACCGAAATATGGCTTCCAGAATCCCAGATTTGGCACTCCACATCGATGCTACGGGGCCCCTGGTATCATCAGCTACCAATACTGACGGGACCAAGTCTGCGGTTTTCTATTACGTTGTAACTGCTGCTGCCATACCAGTGTGCCAAATGCTAAGTGCGAGGCATGACACATGGGCTATCGCCTTTTGGCTGGCTAGATGGATTTCTGAGGTGAAAGTACTTCCCACGATGGTGGTTATGGATAATAGCACAGCCATTATTCAGGCTACCTGCTTAGCCTTCTCCGGAATGTCATATGGAATCTATATGCAAACGGTGCACTCTCTACTCACTGGCTCCGGACATGCAGATGTACCAGCTGTATGGCTCAGGATAGACTGCGCCCACATTCTTAAGCTACTCTCAGGACTACCATCTCTTAACTCATGTGGCAAGCTAGTGAAGAAGTTTTACCTGTATGTGTCTTGCCGGCTAATAGAGTGCACAAACATCAAAGATGCAAAGTCACTGTTCCACATGTTATGTGTCGTTGCACTGTCTGAGACGACAACTACTTGCGCCGTACCATTGCAGAAACTGAAGTCTATTATTGCAAACGATGCATTCTGCGTGGACATGGATGCTAATGAAGAGCATCTTGAAAATGATACCGATTCAGAAGAGGTATCTGCATCAAACCCTTGCGCATCCCTTACTCAAGCCCTCATTGCCCAGGCCAAGACAGAAGTCAATCATCACGACCTCACTGAAGAGCCTAATCCGTATCTACAACCTGATGTTCCTGCGCAATTAGGACGGATCCTTTTTGAAAAGTTGCCGCTCACAACAGCTGTACTTATGCCGCATTACATGACCAACAAGACGCGAATTAGTAATAGCAAGAGCTAATAACTGAGAGCATGTGACAAGTCCTTTGCCGTGACTGCACCTCTGATGGACCAGGGAAGTGTTGAGATTAGTTTCCCTCTGGCGCG
>JYFJ02003160.1:0-45776 GCA_000934665.2 Catajapyx aquilonaris | reverse complement strand
GAAGTGCTGCTGGAGGAAACTCCAGATGACAACCTTCAAGGAGTAGAATTTGAACCAGATGAATAGGTAATAAAGATTAATAGATAATTTAATGCAAGAACCATTGAGTTCCGGAGTCTTATTGTAGTCTACTACTCCCCCTATTACCTCCGGAGGTCATTAGCATGCTCCCTGTAGGTCCTACCTCGAAAATTAATGTCCCTATCCAACATTGATCAGGATGGTCTGGGCTACAACATATCCCATTTTCAGGCAAATCGAATGGAAGGCCACTCGCCTATATATTTTGTGCCTCATCCTTTGAAAACCCAGTGGTGGCTCCATTACAGGAACATCAGCTTCAGGGTCGTGGCTGAAAGTGGTGTGAAGCGGAGTCGGAGTGATTATGATAATCATTGTGAATATTTCAGTCACGTATCATAACAGCATTACCAGCATAACTGGTATTTTTATGTATAGAGTCTTCATTTACCTGGGTCCCGCCGCGGGTTCGTCCGGCACGTACATCTTGGACCAGGAACCTATGTAGTCTGACTGCCAGACGACTGCCTTGACGAAGAACGCGTACGGGAGGAAGCACGACTCACTGTGGTGCCATGTGTAGCTTAGAGATGGATTTGTCTGAGTACGAAAGATATCCCAGGCCAACTAGAGCTGTTCACGCTGGATTTGTCGGGTTATGGATGATTCGGTGGATTTGTCGGTTTTAGAAACATAGAATATGAACTTCCTGCCTGCATTTGTCGGGTTTTGCATGATAGGCCACTTTTCTTCGGGCCATTACAGCCGCATTTGTCGATGTTTGCTGAATATTTTGTCGTTACGTGATGAAACACATCTTGAAGAACATATTTCCACCCTTAACTCATTTTTTTTGGAAATTGGATTTGTCGGGTTTTGGAAGAAGGGGCCTCAAGTAGTGGTGAACCCTTATATTTTTAAAAGTGCTATTTTTTTTTGTAGCAGTTCACACAGGGAAGTAAAAAAATAAAGGCCATAACAATTTCTTCACAGCCAACTTGTGTATGTACATGCACCTCGAACAGATCATCAGTCCTGCTTTTTCAGTGGAGGCTGATATTTCAACACTGGCAGCACCAGGACGGACAGAGTGAAAAATAGGAAGTACGACATGAAAAACCCGGCTCTATCCAACAGTGGTCCAAGGCACGACACAAATATGAGCTTTCCTGCAACTTCCAGAGCCGCAAGCGTAGCATAGTGTGTCCCACTTATGTCTGGAGGTGCATTGGATTGGCTCTGTGCCATTAGCATTGTAAAAGTAGCCGTTGTAATCACACCAGCCAGAAAATTTAGAAACGCATGTGACACGAAGCATGCAATCAGCAACCAAGGTCTTTCGCTCAGACTTGTTCCAGAATAGCCGATCACAAATATCAGTACATGTTCTATCAATATGGCCACACTTCGCCACGTGGAATATAACATCAGGTTATTGCAACGTCCGCCATAGATGGACCCGGCTATCAAAGCAGCTTGAACCACGATGCCATTCCAGAACCCGAGGCTGGCTACTGAGGCACCGGAATCCAGGAGGAATAGTGGGAAGTTCGCACCGCTCCCTCTCTCACCCAGTTTGTACAGGAGGAGGTACAACACCAGCCAGGAGGTGCCTGGGACACTGATGACCTTGCGGTAGATGTCCAAAAATCCAGCTGAAATATATAAAGTGAGCTGATGCATCAAACCGCAAAAGTGTGTTGACTTACCTTTTGTGCTCCGTTCCGGCCGGCGGTCCTTAGAAACAATGCGAAGTCTTCCAGTGCATATAACTGATGCTAGGTATACGGTGCCAAAAGCAATGAACATCCAGGACCATCCAAGCCATATCTGGATCCATAGAAGCACAGCACCAGCGAAGAAAACTCCAGCCTTGTAAGCCACAACCTGTATTGCACTTCCAACTCCGAGATCACTGGGCGGCAGCACGGATATGGACAAGGAATCCACCGCAATATCCTGAGTGGCCGAGGCCATATTTAGAAACAGAAGGCTCACTCCCAATGACCAGAGGGCACCGTCGCTGGAAGGAGACAAAAGCGAACCTGCATTGTGGTGTTATGACCTCAGTCGCAGCATATACTTGCTTAAAAAGCAGCAGCATGCCATTGACGACATGCTGGTCAAGATCCACCAGCGACGGGTGGCATAGCCGTCTACCAGTGGTGCCCATAGCGGCTTACAGAGCCAAGGAAGAAACAGCAACTTCAGGAGGGACAATCTGAAACAATATGTATTAAATTGCTTTTCTGGCTCATTTTGGTATTACTGTACAGTATAAGTACGTTACATGTACAGTACGTAACCTAAGACAAGTTGTCGTTTATACCAAATAAGTGGCACTATAATTTTTCTAGTAAGGTGTTTGCTTTGCATTTATCAGCTGAAATATTTTTTTATCATGTACATCAAGTAGTATTATTGAGTATGCAGTATTTTTATTACATACGATTTTAGGATACGGTATTGTGTTGTTCAATAAGGCAACGTGGCTGTGCAGTGCTGCCACCTCTATGCTGCAATGAGTATAAATAATGTGACTCACTGGGTGTAAGTCTTTCCACCTTTCCTGAGCAGGACGGGCAGAAGCTTGTCCTGGAAGCCATATGGAAGGCCCTGGACAAAGTAGAGCAGGAAGAGGGCAGAGAGTCGGCCAATTCTGGATGAATCGGGTGATGCCCCATGCTGGTGACGCGATGCCTCATGCGCCATCACCCTCCTATATACAGGCAAAAATGTATAGGGAAGAGGACACATGCGGAATATCAGTTTTGGATTGGAGCCAGAATGGCGCAGGCCCAATTGGGTCTTGGCAGTGCGCTACATACACCACATTGTTTGCCACGAATTGGATATGGCTTGGATTGCATTGCTCAATAACCAGGACATTACGTGAGCCTGGAAATACTAATCAGTAACATGTGCACTTGATAAAACGCGGCTTTGACTTTCATATACACGACGACAAGAGTGCTGTATGTAAGATTCGCAGTTGGGGGACTGTATGATTGTAATAATAAACTATATGACGTTTTATTGCGATGTTTACAAAACTACCCACCAACATACTGTAATTATATGGATGGTTGTTTGAAAATACCAATGACATGTTTGCATGAATTATTGTAAATTGAAATACGGAAGAGTACAGATTGTGATCTTCATGATCCTACGCAATAAGTTCAAGTAGGAATGGAGAGAAATGGACTTGGGCCGGTGCATTATTATTGTCAATGTTTATTCATGTTCCGGTATTTCCTAAAGGTTGCGTCACAGTTTATTGCACCGGTTTGGTGAGTACAGCAGCAGCAGGTTCTAAAAGTTTGACAACCTGCAAAGTCGTACAAGGCGATAACCTGTCTATACTGGCATCATACTAAATTCCGTGTCGTAGGCACCGATCGCCAGTTGTATACAGTAGGCCTACTGCACTTGCTTCCCGTCTGAGCCACTTTGCATCCCAGTTGCTGTATAGTAGTAAAACTACTTTCGATGTAGCAGTTTCTATAAGTCGATTCTTTACGACATCTCGGAAGTACTGCATACACAACGACTGCAAATTCCCGGGACTTGTTATCAGCAATTGTTGGTGTATCATATCAGTGAACCTCATCAGGGTGTTTCTTAATTTTAATAAATTCTTAGGTTTTTAAGTAGGTTGGCTTAATGATGATAATGATGGCGAGCAATCCTTGCATGCATTTGTTAGGCATATATCGTGTACGACGAGTATGTTCGCCCCTCACATCGGCAGCATCTAAAAAAAAGAGAGACATAACCTTTATCCATCAGAGAAGTGAGTAGATAGCTTGACTTCGAAATTGATCAGAGTTTGTATCTCACTACTGATTTCGAGAAGTTGAGTAGAAATAAGAATCTAAGTTATGTGGTTATTTAAATGCTACTTACAGGTTCTCGTACGTATAATAATAAACGACGCCAAGTTTACAAAAGCAATATATTCCCGTAACCTAATTCCGTCCTCTAAAGCGTTCCAAAGTTGGACCACCACTTTTCGCCAAATATTATTCATTAAATGTTATATTAAATATTATTAAATAAATATTAACCAAAGAAACCCTTTCATTTAATTATAAGGCATGGACCATTCATAATAAGAACATCAAAGCAATGTTCTGACTATTTTAAAATGGGTTTCAAAAATTTTTTGTTTCAATAAATCATTCCATTGTACCATAATATAATTTGTTTTTCTCATTTTTTCCCTGGATAATTACTTATAGTATTTGGGGGTCCGAATTTGGAGAACTTTTTCAAAAAGGCATCATTTTCTACACATTTACTACATTCAAAAATGCAATTTACTAATTTTTTTTTTACATTGATTCTGACATGATAGCTCGCAGATAATTTAAAAAAGAATCTTTCGGCAGCTGGTGAGAAATCAATAGTAACTTTGGTGGTCCGACATTTATGCGCCTTTCCTCTACTTGCAATAAAAACACGTGTTGGATTTTTTAAATATAATATTTATTTAATATTTACTTTATATTTTGAAACCACAGATAATCTGGGCCCGACGGTGCATTTAAACATGTCAATAAAGAATGAATGATTTGGCGAAACGTGTTCATTACCAGTGAAGAAAATATTTCACTCAGCAAGAGATTCTATCTACTTCAAGTTTCGCTGGCAATAACACTTTAGTCGTAAGTGCTATTACATATTATGTATGAGAGACTGATGGAATTCACTTTCCTGTGTATAAAAAATGCTTGAAATGTTTGGCGACTCTTGAAGTTTTTTTCTTCTTCTTCTTCTTCTGTGCATGTCTCTTTTGGACACTCACTGTTATTAAATTGCATCCAACCGGGGCGACAAATAGGCCCACTGAAGCTGATTGTCAGAATGATTTAATTTTTATCGCAAATTACAGCAATCAGATAAGCCATACTCGTAATAGTGCGAATGAGTTTGAACGAGTGTCACGTATCACGTAACATTCCACTCCCTATTATGCGAGGTAAAGCCAACTTAACCGAGTTGTGGTTTCGTTTTGCTGCCGTAGACCTGTATACTATTTTCGTTGCGCATTCGCAGCGTGACTCAACATGGTCACTCCCTGCTGTCTCACACACAGTATTGTCCACATTACGTCTTCATGTTAAATTGTCATGTAAAAAAAATGCATCATATCTCCAGTGGTTGTAGCTTAGCATAACTTTTGGAGGGTGTGGGTTCTCCACAAGGTATAATCTATATGGCAGGGATGTGGAATAGGATGTGCTGGATCTGAGCTAATAATAGTAGTGTTGGGCGAAAAGCGAGCGGCAGAAGAGGGTTTGAGCAGGGGGGGCCCACGTGCCTAAATAAGGTTGGCCCAGCTCCTGTGATGCCCTGGCTGGAAATAGGCGCGTGTGCAGGGGAACTAAGAAGAGAGGATGGGTGATGGGGGTATGTGGGGGTTGGGGTGGGACCCGAAGGAAGCAGGGGGTAGATGAAAAGAACCAGGTAGGCTCACTGGGCTCTCTGCTTTGACCAACCCAACAGTCGTCGTCGTCGTCGAGGTCTCCTTCTTTATACTCTAACTAAAATGGTGAGTGGATGTGGTGCCCTGTGGACTTCGGACACACTTTTGTCATTATTGGACCCTTGTGACTTGGTGCTTCGGGTGTTAGTGAGTTGCCTTCTGCAACAGACCTGCCAGTGTCTCGTTTTCGACAATATGTGGCCATTTGCAGGTTGTGGACACTTATGACAAATATTGACAAACTGACAAGTATGTAGGCATAGTGCAGTGTGGATTTGCCAGTGTGGAAATATGAACCTAAATTATTTGAGAAATGTGTTTTTCGGCGGCGTTTTATTACGTTAACGTCAGTTGGTGACTTGTTGCCAGGAATGTGTGCAAAACATGTTATTCGCCATCGCGAGATACTTATTCCTGTTTATCTAAGTCCGAACGGGAAGAGAGAAAATATCTAAAGTTAGTGCTGCAGGTTTCAATATTCTTTTTTAAAAAAATTGCGAATCTGGATTCACTTCTGCAGATCGAGAACTTCAGAACTACATTGCACGGTGAAATTAGATTTTTTAAAATATTAAACACCAATTTAAAAGAATGTGGATTACCACGATTTTTTATTTCGAGTGGAGAATTTTCTTGCCGGTCTTCGAAATAACTCGATATTGGAGATTCCTACTTTGAATTTCGTCCCTATCATAATTGGTTTAGGCCTACCTTATTGAGGTCAAATTTTGAAGTAGGTTCCATACAGTCATAATGGTTTGTTACTATCGTGTTATTGGAACATTCAGGAATTCATTGCCCCATTTCAAGAGAATCTTTGGCATTAATTTCCGTGACAGGAAATATCCTGTTGGGTAGATGACCCGGTCTACAATTGGATGATATTTGGCAGGAGAGCCAATTAATTAACATGAGTCATGTCACCAACCTTTGATTGACGCCACTCGCTGCTGTGGAGATTTCCCTAACAAAATCAGTACATTTTTCACTTTTAATTGTATAGGATTTGGAACTTCGGTACTATCTTACCCGATGTACCCATTGAACTTAACTAATCACGTAATGACTATACTCACTGTAGGAATTCTTGGTTAGCGCCAACTCCACTTCCTTTTTCCGCGTCCAATAGCAACATCCTCCTTCTAATAGTCACAGGTGTTTGACTATATAATTTGCTTATTTGTCATGTATTGAGACCTTAGTGCAACCGTGGCATAAGGTATTTTTGTTTCCCTCCACAATGGGCCTGGATACGTGATATTGTGGGGAGGATTGTGAACGGACTATTTTAGCATCCGCAACCTCCATCTATTTATAGCCTCCTTGCATAAGGACTCGAGTGACTATCGCGCTTCTTGAAGCCAGGAATGCGCCACTGACACGGTTTCCCCTGATTGTTCCCTTTGTTTTGTTTCTTTGGCTATTAGGCGGATGACAAGAAGAAGAAGAAGTCCAAGAAGGAGGCGGAGGCCCCAGCACCCGCTGCAGCCCCTGCAGCTGAGAGCGGCGGTGGTTCCCGAGGGTCCAGGGGGTCCAAGAAGGCAACCAGGGCGTCCAGCAATGTCTTCTCCATGTTCTCCCAGTCCCAGGTGGCCGAGTTCAAGGAGGGCTTCCAGATGATGGACGCTGACAAGGATGGCATCCTTGGCAAGAACGACCTGAGGCAGACCTTCGACCTCATCGGAAAGCTGTCCACCGACAAGGAGCTGGATGACATGCTGGCAGAGGCCCCTGGACCCATCTCCTTCACACAGCTTCTCACCCTCTTCGGAGAGCGCATGTCAGGCTCAGGCGCCACCGACGACGACGCTGTTGTGGTCGCCGCCTTCAAGTCCTTCGACAACGGAAAGGGCAAGATGGACGGCGATAGGTAAATGCGGGGACCAAAAACCAATAAGTGATAACTTTATATGTTGATCAGCTGATTCTCCTGATTATAATGGCCATAAATCTGCTGGCTTACATTGCCAAATGTCTGACTAATCAGTGTTAATGGTAATCAACCAGCTTGTGAACGAAATCCAGCCCATTGTCATTTCCTATTGGCTTCTTATAATCAGTTAAATATCGGCTGTCAAATCTAGTCATATCTTAAATCCTATTGAACTTTGCCAATTGGTGGTTTCCAGCCTGCGCCAACAGCTGATGACCTTCGGCGACAAGTTCACCAGTGACGAGGTGGATGACGCCTACGAGCAGATGCAAATCGACAACAACAACATGATCGATCTGAACCATCTGATTGGTCTGCTCACCGCCAAGAAGGAGGAGGAAGGCGAAGGCGAGGCTGCATAAATGTAATAAAAAGAGGTCTATGTCAAATAATATCAACAGAATTGTAATAACAGCAACAAACCAAAATTATGATGCCCATTTCAACAACTCGTGGGAAAAACCATAAGTGAAAGATGCGCCCTATTTTTTTGTGTTGCAACTGCTCCTCACACATTATTATTATTAAAAAGAAAAATAAGAGAATTGAATCCAAATCCTCTCTCTCCAAAAAAAACATAATGATAATAACTTGAGACAGAAGAGGAAGCCCTTCTTCCCTCTCTTTTGTTTCTCCTTTTAATTATGTATAGCCGTCCTTGTGGTGATTTCTCTGGTAAAACACCAAGACTTGTTCCATCGCTCGAGGTATTACTGTGGGGAGGATCAGACAAACCGACAACAACGACAACAACAATATGGTATTAAAGCAATTTCGGTTCATCCATGACTTTTGTATATATCCATTCGGGAAAGGGGTCACAGTAAACCGACCAGTACACATTCTTTATCTTTTATCATTTTTCTTCAGCATTGTACAGGATGATACTCTCTCGCTAGGAAACCCAAATATTTCTCAATAACTTTTGAATAATTATTGTATGGATCCCTATGATAATTGACATGTATGATATTGATTCACAACACTTCCTGATGCCCATATATATATATTTTTTGCCAATTTGTGAATACAGGATTTTGAAGGTAACACTTTCTTCACCAGAAATGCTCTTTTACATTGCTTAAATAATTGAACTCGTTCCCAAGTATTCACGAACAATCGTCACTTACTTAGAGTTCAACTGAAAATGAGTATGGTACAGTACATGTTAGCATATAGGCAGAATCACAAGGACTACAAAATTGTTTGGATTCTGGAGGAGACATGCTCTTGGCAATACCTTGTTTGGCAACATACAAGGTAAGAACATGTCAATTTTCATAGGGAACCAATGCAACAATTCAAAAGTTATTGGGAAATGTTTGGGTTTCGTATAGCGAGAGAATCACCCTGTAGTATATTACCAGCATTACAGTAACCGGTGAGCACGTTAGGTAAAGCGTTTTAGACTTTTTCTCATAAAAATCTTATAGAAACGGACTCTGTCCGTCTGTCTGTGGACAGGTATCAAGGCTTAAACCGCAAGAGATATCGACAAACAATTTTCGGATTCGGATTAAGCGTCACTAAAATAGGGTTCATGGTCAACTTCTGGTGACCGCGGCCACTTCCGGTTTTCTGGGTACGCTAGCGTACCCAGAAAACCGGAAGTGGCCCCGGATATAGCTATATCCGCCAAGGTCAAGTATACAGGCGGGTGTCCTTGGGTCCCTTGGCAACGATGAGAAGTGAGACTGAAAACATTCGTTCATTTTTTTGTCCAATTTGAATTTCCGTTGCCAATGGGGGAAAAGTCTACTCGAATCACGCTCGCGAGCATGATTTGCCAATCTTGTTTTAATTTTTTTTAACGAGCGCAACCGAGCGCGCACACACATTAGCGCAGCTCCATATTTTTGACAACGTTGCCAGAGTTACTCTCCAGTGGTCATTCGTATCGGAGCCTCGGCAACGTCGCGTGCAGCCTACTCACTATACAGAGAACTTATATAATTGAACTAGCAGTGAACCCGTTCTTCGCTCATGAAGTAACGTAGAAAGTTGGGCTGAAAGTAGCAGCTTATATCACGACTATTCTCATAAGCAGTGACAGCTCTCTGAATATTCTTCGGCTCAGGTAGTTGACAGACCTGTTTTGGCGGTAAAAGAATTTGGCTGTCAGGGAATTGGCGGTAAGAGTTTTTGGCTGTCAGGAGTTTTTGGCTGTAAAGGGAATTGGCGGTGAGAGTTTTTGGCTGTCAGGGGTTTTTGCTGTAAAGGGAATTGGTTGTAAGGGAAATTGGCGGTAAAGGAAAAGGTGTGTTGGTGGTAGAAGTTTTTGGCTGTCAGGGAGGCGACCCTTGGCGGATCCGTTTTGGCGAAAACAGATTTTGGCTGTCATGGAATTGGCGGTAAAATATTTTGGCGGTAAGGGAATTGGCGGTGAGAGTTTTTGGCTGTCAGGGGTTTTGGCTGTAAAGGGAATTGGCTGGCAGGGAATTGGCGTAAAAGAATTTGGCGGTAAGGGAATTGGCGGTGAGAGTTTTTGGCTGTCAGGGGTTTTTGCTGTAAAGGGAATTGGTTGTAAGGGAAATAGGCGGTAAAGGAAAATGTGTGTTGGCGGTAGAAGTTTTTGGCTGTCAGGCAGGCGACCCTTGGCGTTGGCGGACCCGTTTTGGCGGAAAAAGATTTTGGCTGTTTTTGGCTGTCAGGGAATTGGCGGTAAAAGATTTTGGCTGTATGCGCGAACTGTGGTGCGCACTCGGATTTTCAAATCTCCCTGTCTGAGAGCGCCGATGTCTCCACCTGTCGTTTTGTAGTGGCAAGTACAAGCATAATGCACAATCCATGGTCTCGTTCAAGTTCGATCCAAATGTCGGCCATTTTCCTCTGAGCAGAGCAACCTTTCCCTTCCGTCTGATCGGACGGGGACGATGGAGCTGTCCAGGCTGCTGCCGGACAACCAGGGAAGAGGCCGTCGAACGGTGGCACCTCACCTCCAGCTGCTGGTTGGTACCACTTCGCGTGGGGAGGGGTGCCAGCCATGTGCTGCTGTTCAGAGGGGCACATTGGGGCAACCACCTTTCGCCTCGAGGGGAATTACCAATGGGGGGTTTTTTCCCCCCATCCCATTTGTTTGGGTGCTTTGGGAGTACTGCGAACTTTGTAAACGGGTTGGAACTGGTTGGAACACACCCTCAGGCTGACCTCTGGGTGATCCAAGGGAGCTGGTTTATATTCCAGGAATGAATTATTAGTGACAGAAGTTATTTTAGAGACACTTCATGGTAATTCGTGGTGTGATGGCAATGCCTCAGTACGTTGCGTTGAACGCCTCACAGGATTGCTCTGCAGGTAAAGTGGCCAGCAGCGAGGAAATCACAATTACGCTGCATCTTAAATCAGTATAATTTTTGTCGCACTGCTACGTACTGCTAACTTAACCGTAGCTAGCAGTGGAACGAAAATTCAAAGCAAAGTTAAGTGTTTTGAATTATTATAATAAGCAAATTTAATTTTTACGTGCCATGAAATAGTGTAGTGTGCTTATTTTTGGTGACATCATTGCTATTCTCAACCCTGCAAGGACAGTGCAAGTGCTCATTGCGTGGAAGCTTATTAGGCCTGGTTCTATCAATAGCACTCAAACCGTTACGAGTACTAAGGCATACTATAGTAAGTAACCATGTAGGAAAAGCACGCCAGTGGGCCTGTGATAATACAGTGAAATGATCTGTTATCCGAAAAATCAGTTATCCGAACACCCGCAGTCCCCCGTCGTTTCGGATAATCGATGTTCCACAGTATCATTACCTGAAAGTTATTGCTGAAACCATCTTTAACTAGCTAGAAATGTGATGGTGTATGTAATCTTTGGTTGCGCCACTGAAACAGCTGGCAAATACTATCAGTTGTTAGCCAGGGATTAACCAACAGTAGATAACAGACACTAGATTGTCGGCCATTAATATATATTAAGTAGTGCTACATGCCTGTAATAATTTTGTAAATACTAGATAATTGCACTTGGAGCAATCTTTGCGAATATTCAGCATAAAATGCCGCTATTTTGTTGACATGCTTTTAGGTAACTGACGGTTAGCGTTTTCTTGATGAATTTGTAATATAATAGCAATTTATTGCAGCCGTAGGATCATAAGGCAAGCCTAGCGATGGAGGTGGAAGCAGCCCATGTGATGCAGAACCGGCTGGTGGACGTGCTGGACGTTGTCCTTCGCGTCCCACCTCTATTTGTGATGGATGAGTTTCTCCGGATAGGGTTTGGCCTGACCGAGACCACCTTCACAAAAGTCGGACCCGAAGGACTCAACCTCCACCCAACCATTGCAGCGCTCAATAATGCTTCCGCAGCCCAGCAGCTCTTCCAAGATAGCTTCTTTGCTCGACCTGTTACTACTCTGCTTTGCAAGTTCTTCCTCTGCTGTCTAGGTCTGTATTTTGATGTAATACGTTGTTTTAATGACAATATAATTTTAATTTGAAGACACAAAAGAAGGTGTAAATATTCTGAGGAGATGGGTCAGTAGGTGTATGCTTCTTATTGTTGATATTTTGTTAACAGAATTCTCTCGGGATGTCTTGTTCATATTATTTTCATTTTTTATCATTTTGAGCAGCTCGGGCGCAATACTTGTGCTACATGTTGTGATGGATTATACAAGTGTAAATTGTCACAGGGATTTTTTTTTTCTCTGCGATGAATGAAGCTGACCAGAAGGGATAAAGGGGGTGAGACTTGCGTGCCAGAGATATGTAGACACTACAACAATGGTTCATTTTTCTGCTGCATTATGTGATAGAGAGAGATAGAGAGTTATCATTCCTATTCTCATTTTCTATTCACTGGTAAGAAATGTGAACATCTGGTACCTCCCAATAGATTGCATATTCTTGTGATATTATTAGGTCATAAGCTTGACATGGATTTGATCGAACATTCGGTGGCTCATGTTTGCCAAAATTGTTAAAACCACGTTGTGCCAAATCTTCATTTATTTGGATTGTGAATTTCATACTTTTCGCCTGCAAATGCCAAAGAATTAATGAACATTTGGGAGATGCAATTTTGTCAGAAGCAGTCCTCCTAATCGAGGTGTCCAATTATGTATGACACCTTGATTGGAGCATGCAAAACTAGCAAGGAGCAAAATTTACGATAACAAAGAGGACCAGAATTTTTGGGACACACTGTAGATTGTGTAGCAGCATCATAAGCAGCTGTGATTAGTGATTTTATTTATTCCTCAGGTTTTAGTGCTGCATTGTGCACATTCTTGCTGAACACCAGGCACTTGCTGATAGTGTATTGCCATCTTCTGTCCACCCTGATTGTGGTACTGTCCTACTGGAGCAACCTGCACATGACCAGGGCGATCCTGGGTTCTCGACTGGATGCTGCAACAGTCACACCGCAAGTAGAAGTTCCAGGAAGTTTTTCCGAGGCCATGGCAGCCCTCAGTCCTTCGAGGATACTAGACTCGAACACTGTGCTGGTGCCTATGGTCGCCAACTATGCAGTGCAAATGGCGTTGGGAGTAGGGTTTGGATACCTCCGGAGTGCAGGGAGCAGCAGTGGGAGCGGGAATGCAGGGGGAGGAGGGCAGACGGGTAGGCAACAGGTAATGTAAATTTTATCAACGTGACAAATATTTTGTTGCATGGTAATAGTACAGTATTTTTATTCCTTAGTTTAGGATTCATGTAAGCCTTTTATACGTGTCTTCTATCGCAAAAAGTTTGGTGAGCAAATATTGACAACAATATGGCATATTGACAATACAATATGATAATACAAAATGATAATACAATACAATATGGCATATTGACAACAATATGGCACACACTGACTAATTGCATATTAAAGTCAAATTGAATGCAAGTCAAAATGAAGGGTGCTACTAGTAGATATTAAATGGTAATTATTATCATACTTCATTATTAGTTTTATGTGGAAAAATAATGTTGCAATTTCCAAAGTAAACTCCTACTGCAATAAGTGTGCACAGTTTTCAAGACGTCGAAGGAAGTGACTTTGAATAGTATTGTGCTGCACAAATTGCCTCTTATGTAGTTTTGTATTTTTGCAAAGTCAGGAAGCTGGTGATTGCACATACTTGATTTTCTGCAGTGCACATGTTTTCATCTTCAAGGTTGCAGTTTTAAGTCGCTGTTCAATTCGGTTCAAAATTAGCTGTTCGTACTCAATTTTTTACCTTTAAATGCATCCGAAGAAACCACACCACTACCAATAATGTGCAAATGGTGTAATATTTTTTTGCGTTCAACTTGGTAGTGGAAGTTGAGCGTATGTGAATAAGTTATTTACTAGTTGAAAACAATGTTATTCTGGTTAGAATGACCTTGTCTTATGTGAAAAGATGACTCAGAAATGTTTATGAAGGTCAATTTCTGTATTCCTGTGGTCAGGGAAGAAGAATCTTAACTCGTGGCTCCGTGAATAATTTGATATCGTCCCTCAAAATTGGTTTCTTATATGTTGTAGGTGCTGGATCTCTGTGTGGTATGCTGCTTTGCAGCTCCAACTGTGGCAGCGGCCCTGCCTCTTCCAGCCTCTGTATTGGAGCACCTGCCTGCCTTTGCGACTGTAATCCCACTTCTGGTTGTCAAGCACTCCCTGTGGACTGGTGCCCCATCTGGCCTTCATGTCTTACGTCATGGTGTTTCCCACACACGGGCGTATGTGCGTAACTTTGGGCTTCACAACTTACTAGAAGCTGAATGGACACGTATCAATGTACCGTGTGTGCTTCGTACTTTCTGGGTGGTGCGAGTTGGGGAACAGATAGCTGGTAGTACTTGGGCTGGCAGTGGGGCCGGAAGTGGCGCTGTTGTGTCAGCCCTGATTCGTGGTTGTGAGACATTGACTGCTGTTTTAGGGATGACTAGTGTCATATCACGTGCATGTCACTTTGTAGGGTGCGCATTACAGCGGCTGTTATTAGTGGATGAGGAGGATGATAGGAGTATAGGCACAGTGTCAGCTATATTATTCTTCATACTGGCACTTCAAACTGGGTTAACAACTCTGGAGCCAGAGAAGAGGTTTGTGCGCCTCTGTCGCAACTTTTGCCTCCTGTTTACAGCCCTGCTTCATTTTGTGCACAACATGGTCAATCCCTTGATGATGTCATTGAGTGCATCGCACAATCCGGCAATGCATCGTCACGTGCGGGCATTGTCGGTCTGCCTCTTCCTGCTGGTGGCACCAACTGTGCTGCTATTTTATTTGTGGACACACCACACAGTTAACACTTGGTTACTGGCTGTATCAGCCTTCAGTGTTGAAGTTGTGGTCAAAGTGCTGGTTTCTCTGGCCATATATGCTCTCTTCTTGGCTGATGCCTGGCGGGCAACATTTTGGGAAGGTTTGGATGACTATGTGTACTACATACGTGCGTTTGGCAACACGGTGGAGTTCTTCTTTGGAATCTTCCTGTTCTTCAATGGTGCCTGGATCCTACTGTTTGAGTCAGGTGGCACCATACGTGCCATCATGATGTGCATACATGCTTACTTCAACATATGGTGCGAGGCTCGCTCTGGTTGGAGTGTGTTTATGAAGCGAAGGACAGCTGTGAACAAGATCAATAGCCTTCCGGAGGCAACAGCACACCAGCTGGCAACTCTGGATGACGTATGCGCAATATGCTACCAGGAGATGCGATCAGCCAAAATCACCCATTGTCGACACTTCTTCCACAGCATCTGCTTGAGAAAGTGGCTGTATGTGCAGGACAGGTGTCCGTTATGCCACGAAATTCTGTACAAGGCAGAGGGAGAAACCAAGGCAGAGTCAGCACCAGGTGGCATTCCAGAGAACAATCCGGGGAATATGGAGCAGCTGTTGGGACCTGAGTTTGGCTAAAAAGCCAAATAACTCTTCTCTTAACCGTTCAGTTTACAGGCGTCTCCCATGTACCCATCGGTACTTGTATAACTGCTGATAATAATACGTTACACTTGGAAAGTGGGCCGCAGTTGGCAAGCAGATGTGGCAAGTGCATCTTGTGCCAAAATAATATCCCAGTCACACCAGTGTCTTTTACAGCTTTATTGTTGCTGACTGGGTCTGTCATTTATGTCTGTAACAATGATGCAGCATGGGGTGAACCAGCCGATTTGCTTGAGTGCTTGTCTGTCATGGTACTTCAGCTTTGCAAAAAGTTATCTATTTAACCTTACCGACTCCATGAAGTCATTTTATGTAAGGGTCAGGCGCTGTTGAGAGATTATTAATTTATAGTTGTAATTGTGTACAAATATATACTACTGTCTTTTGGCGCATGCAGTGCTTCGAGTGCTGTGAATCATATTTGGCAATTTTCGTGACAGTTAATGCTTCCTCGGATTCTTGCAAATTAAATTGAACAGCTGTGGTATTTCAATTGATAAGCACTTAATTACATTACGGAAGCTCAATTACTGCTGTAATAAGTGGTGTAAGCTTTATTATTCTAATGAAGAGAAAGCTTGAGAAATAATATAAAGTAATCCAAGCCCTGCATGTTTTATTCAGAATATAAAACTTATGAATCCAAAGCATTTAATCAGATGCTGGTATTTACAACCTTAATAATTATATGGAAAAGGAGTCTCAATTTGTCACTCATTTATATTCTGCGGGTATGTATGTGTAATTGATACAAACCAAGTGAATTTGGTTATTGTGGGCCACCAGAGTACTTGTCATCATGCAGACATCAGTTGTGCTTGCCTTCTAAGGTGAAGCGAAGTCAACTTAATTATGAGTATTAAATTAAGTGCGATGTTTTTGTGGTAAAAATCATTGCAGGATTCTCAAATAATCACAAGGCATGTGTGATACATTTGTGTCAGGTATGAGTAACACCCCATTTCACACTGAAGGTACGCGATTGCTGGCAGGTTCATTCCACTTATTGTTTGTGACGGCTAAGTAAACAAAACTGAGAACAAAGCCTCGGTTAATTGTACACCGATGATGCAACCAGGTTGACGTAAGCTATATCTGCAGGTATTATTAGTCGTGTTCTCGCAAGTGCAATATTGCTTCATTTTATTGCTCACAGGTAGTTCCCCTTCTCGCAGAAAAGAAGGGTTTTTACTGCAATTTGCTTAACTTGTGCTTTTTGTGACGTGGAAGGAGAATATGTTCTTTTTACAGGCATGATTTCTTCACTTGTACAGGCAGCAGATGTTACGTCGTATCCTTATCAGCATGGAGCTTGGCTTGCTGAGATGACAAAAATGCGAGAATACCGTGTAACGCAAATCTTGGTGTCGTCGCTGTCTTCATATAGTTAATGTGCATGAAAAGGCTGTGTGCGTGTTGAAATGGGATGTTGCAGTGGGAGTTTAAAAATTTGTTTCACTTATTCCCTCTGCTGGATTGTGTCGATGCATGATAAGCGTCCTTTAAACTTGACGTGTGTTGACGCGATCTGCCTTGCGTCATTGTTACAGACATTGATGGAGTCAGTAATTTTACCCCCCTGTGCAGTGATCAAAACGGAAACAAGAAGACTGAACTTGTTGGTTGGAAATGGTGTGTAAATTTTTTTTTTTTTGGTAATCTTTGTTTTTAACTGTTGTTATTGTTGCTTGGTAACCCAACCCCTTCTCGATATTTGTTTGGAGAAAGGAAAAGGACGGAAGAGTTCCTTCCCTGGCTCCGTTACCCAAAAAAATGGACGCTTTATTTTATTTTATTACTTTGTTGCAATAATGTAGGAGGCTCAGAGTGAACTATTTATTGTTGAGAAATTGTGCAGATTATAACAAATGTTGTCTCAAAAAAAAAAGTGTAGTGGCGGGGACTTTACACCTAAACCATATTATGTGGACCAGTTGATGATAATGGTTAGCGTGTCTATTATATTATTGCAGTAACACAGCATCTGTCTATTATGTAAAGAAGAGAAAAAGAGCGATTAAATGACCTTAATTTTTAAAAAATTGTTTTATTACAGGTATCGACTGAAATTATGTGTGATTTACAATATGCTTGGGTATCGGAATTTATCGTTCATTGGTAAATATTTTGCAGACTTTGTTCCTGTTACTCAGCGGAAAGCCGTACCATCTCCGTTTGTGAACAAATTATTTAGTAATTGCACTCGCATGATGGTGAATATGGGAGAAAATATTAATTCAAAAAAAAAAAAGTCTCAAGGTTAAGCTGTTTTTCATATGCAGGCTTTTGCATGCTGTGTGTGCGTTTTTTTTAAAACCAAGGATAAATTATTGTAAAAGTGTACACAACCTGCATACTAAGTATTGCGGTGAACTGTACAGCATATGAAGTTCAAATCATGCGCATCATCTGGCAACATGTACTGTCAAATGTTAAGTTATTTTTTTAAACAATCATACCACATTAATACTATCATGTTGTATTAAATCTACAACAGTTTAAAGTACACAGCACAACAATGCACGTGCATGATCTAGTGTACGCAGGCGCATGTAACACACTGCATTTCAATTGGTCGTAATTGACAAGTGGTGTTGTCTGATTGGACAGTAATTTTTGTCCTTATTTATCAAAAATTCGACACGTGTAAATCGTCCTTTGTTGTGGCCATGTGCGTGTGAATCAGGCGGCAAAAACATCAGGTGAGACAGGTCATAAAAAATAACGAGCATTACAATGTAATTAGAGCGGCTATTGCAAGCCTGTGGGTAGTGCGGATTCAGCCACAGTTTTTGTTGTGGGCTTGATGTTGTACGGGTGAACTTTTTGTGATTCTGGCCACATGCACTTTAAAAAATAAAAAATAAAACCAACACAAAGGAAAGTGCTGGCTCATTATGGTTAATAACAAAGTGGGTGATCACTCCGTAGTTTCAAGTTGATGCGTGGCAGCTAGGGCAATGGTTAAAAGGCTCTCACTTTATATCAGATTTAACGCAGACTGAATTAATGGTCATCAACGGTGCGGCTCAACTTTAGGAGAAAATGTGCCAAAGGGAATGGCTGTACTTTGATCTGCACTGTGCGGATTTAGCATTAATAAAAGAATACCTTTGCACCCCTCTGTGCGTATAATGTATATGACACTTGGATCTACTTGGTGACACTCTCATGCACTGTATGAGAATGAAGTCATGGTAACACCTATGTGTGGAGGGATGCGTACATATCAGTATATTTTGATACCTTGTGTTTGAAGCCTCACTTTTCAGTAATTAGCTGCCATTCGCACTGGATCCATATTTGTTCAGAGCAACTTCATGGAATTTATTGACAAAGAAATAATTATTTTTCTCCCAAATTTAGCCTGTTGACATGAGTAATAATGCAATTTCTAATTGACAGCTACATTATTAATTTTTATGTGATATTTTTAAAAGGCACATTCCTTGCCTATGGTGCAATAGCAGACATTGAGATAGTAAGCTACTGATCCTTTGTCATGTGTTGCGTTGCTGCATAATGCTTCAAAGGCTCAGTAGTAAACTGATGATGTGCTTTATGATTAAATACTTCATGTGAATATGGGTTGATTACTCGCTACTAGTACATAAAAGGCTGATGCAAAAAATATTTTCCTTGGTACCATCATGTGGGTTGCGGTGATAGGAATCAGCTGTCACCTGCAAGTGAACGCTGCCATTTATACGACAAGAAGTGATTGTTGGTTATGGCAATCTGGCTTGCATGTGCAGGAAGTGATTTTTAACTATGGTATTGCATGCTCGGTAAGGATTAAATTTGTAATTGCTCTGTCCTAGTTAATGCCTATACTTGCGGTACCATGCGGTTGCCCCTGATGGCCTGTCAGCCTTATGCTTGTTCCCAGCATTTGATTTAATGAACATCTCTTTATGCCTTGGACATTAGGAGATGCTAGTTCAGTGCAAGGAAATGTGTTACATGTTTTTAAATAGTTTAAATCACATTTTGTGGTTATGCCAAACCTTGGATGTGTGTGTGTGTGTAAAAGACCTTAGGTCGAGTGCCTGATGGTGTGCAAATAAGACAGTAGCGATATTTGTGAAGTGGTAGGCGTGGGTCCATTGTTCATAGGATAAGATTACAAGGCAATCGAGTGATCAGCCACGCGAACAGCAGTTGCTTAACGAAGACAAAAAAAATGTTCTGTGTGCTCTACCAGGGCTATGCCATTAGAATTGGAGGGTTAGTTTTATTCGCTTAGACATGAAGCACCCACAAATTCATGTGGTATCAGCATTGCAAATATTTTCATGTGCAAATAGCTGACACTCTCACATTGATGCCCTAATGTTATTTTGTGGGGGCCCATTCTCTGATGGCCTAATGGGGATACCCTCCCACATTTGAAAGGGGCGTAATGTTTGATTATCATTGGAGTTGATAAAACAAGGCAAGCACCACTTCAGTGCATGGAGTGAATTTTCATGCCTGAGGTGCAAGAGCAAGCGGCATGTGCACAACGTACTTGCATGTGAACATATTCCAGCCGGGTGATGGATTCAGTGAGTTTGAATCTAACTGCATGTGCACCACACGAGATCTCATAGACTTTACATGCAGAGAAGCATGGTGTGACTATCGCCTTAGAACAGCTTATAAGAAATTGGAAGTTACTAGGAAACTGAAGCCATCCATCACTTGCGGCCCCATTTTGCCCAAGATTACAACTAGTACAAAAACTAGTGCAGGCAGTTTTTGGCGACCTTTCGAAACTGATGGGGATGTGCAGGAAACTAAGCCACAGCCCATGAGGCGGAAATGGGCATGCAAATTATGCAATGTCACATGTTATAATCACGCTCAACTTGTGGGTCACATTCGTATTCATACAGGTATGGTGCATTTCAGTGTAACTGTGCTGTGTAAAATTTCTGATTATGGATGGGCTGCATTTGGTTCCGCGATCAGCAATTAATATGTTCTGAATTAATTTATGACTGAATGGGGAGTGGTTGGCATTTTAAGCATAATTAGCCGACAAACTGAAGTGAATTGAAGAAAATGGGAAGGTACTAAGAACTGAAGGAAAATAAGAAAGAAATGGCAGATGAATTTGTTGAGTGCGAGTCGTATTCCATAAGATTTGATACAAGAATGGAGTTTATGATGGAGCAGAATTTCTTAATATTGCGATTTGAAGTGGGAGTGAATGACGTCAGGGTGTTTCATCCTGGCAGATTAACACTTAGCACATTGCTTTGTCGAATTTTCATAAACCTTCAAAGGCAATGAGCCAAGTCGAGCGTCAGTTTATCTAAAAAAATGTTAAATGAATTTTTTTTTCTCTTCTACAGCTCAGCAGAAGAAAGCTTATTTTCAAATTTCTTATCAAACTGCAAAGAGTGAATTGCCAGCCTTATTTCAGCTTGGCATAATCAAAGTGGCAAGAGAGCCTTCCTATCAATTTTCCAGATGACTCTTCACTTGCCAATATAGGAATTCCGTCAAAACTAATTTCCCCCTGCCTGAATATTATTGAAAAGGAAACCTGACACTGCAGAGAAAGTCAGGGGGATAATTCAGACCTGTATCTCGCTTGCACTCCTTGCAATTTCCACGTAAAGCCATAAAAAATTTAATAGATATGTCCCACTTCTTATAGGTGTATGACCCCTCTATATTCTATAACGTCAATTTATGTGGTTTCTCTGCAGGTGAAAAACCCTTCCAGTGCCACGTCTCTGGTTGCACAAGGTCATTTGCACGCAACGAGGAACTCACTAGACATCGCCGTGTCCACACCGGAGACAAACCATTTCTGTGCCAGGTATGAAGTTACTTCAATTGATTGGCATGTAGACATTGTGTAAGGTCATTAGAAAGGTAAAGCTGATAGTTTTTCTGTTGGCAATCGCTGGTTGACTGTCCATTTTTCCCAACTTGTTGAATGATCACGCCTGTAAATATGCCACGTAAGTTCATAGGGAAGTAGGTGACCAACTAAAACTTTAGCAACGTGTTAGTTGAATATTCTGCATTATTAATGAAATATTAATAGGCAATGTACTGTGCAGGAGCTCTTCCTTTTTAGTCCAGTACTGGTGCAATAAATTAAGCCTGACAGTTTAGTAGTTCCCTTTGCTAATTTGAATATTTAATTTTCCTTGTTATTACTTGAACTGCCTGTACCTATTATGAAGCGTAAATTATTCAATATGGAAGTTTTATTGGCCCGAACAATTCAATTTTGGTCAAAAAAGTTATCTATTGGATTTTGCCTTGAAGGGACTGATGCAATTATTTGGCTGAACGTGCATGATGGTTGACTCACATGATTATTTTGCAACTTCATGTCATGTATAATTTTTATGGTACGTGTAATATACTTATTACTTTCATTGCTGACTTATGACTTTGCGAGCTGGTAGCACTTGACACATGGCATGCCTGCAGGCAATTCCACATGTTTGATATTGATTCCTGGAGACGCGGTTTCCCTATTTTTATAGCAGGAAAGGGCCAGGAAGGCATTATTGGTGGGTGTGTTGAAGTGCATTACACTTCAGGAGAGTGCTGAAATTCAGTGAGACATGCCAAGCCATGTGTGCACAGTTGAAAGCATTTCACTCCGCCATCGCTACCGATAAAATCTAACAACACGTGTGGAGATAATCCACCTCAACATGTCACCACCCATTTGCTTAACTTCCTGTTTCCAGGTCATACTAAACAATGCGCTTCAGCTCTAGCAGGCAGAGTTGAAGCTTATGGTTGTGGACATTGCACAGATCAGCACGTTGCCAGTAATTTCTTGTAGGGAGTTATTACTGTCACACTTGATCATTTGCATGCATTAAATACCAACAAAGACATAAATGACTTTGCTTTTTTGTATTACTGGAAAAGAATTAAGTATATTCCAGTATGCAACCAAAAGGAACAGTGTTTCTAACTGATGAAAACCGTTTATCGATTATGTTGACACCACAGGAAAAGGTGGTGGGATCTTCAATGGGATTTTTATTTTTGGCTCCTGGCACACTTAAGCTCCAAAAGCCAATATTTTTCCAAACTTGCACTGACAGATGAGGGAAGTTGTGACTCCCTGGCTTGTGTAGTGCCATGGGATTAATCCTGGAGAATTGTAAAAAAAAAGAAACACTGAACTCTCCCCAAAATGCTGAAAACCCCCACAACTCAGACGTTGTAATTGCGTTTTAACCCGAGTGCTCCTCAAGAGTTTGTTGCGAAATGGCGATAACAAGGGTTTAATTAGGGAGGGGCAGGCTGCTGCCTAATTGATCTCTTAATTATGCATTAAGGCATCCGTCTGTGGAAGTCCGCTTTTGTAGTTGTACGGAAGCAAGTTTTTTTTCCTTTTCTTTCTGCTCTCAATTTTGTTGTTGCCATTCTCTGTCCGCAGCAAGCCAACTGCTGAGATGAAATATTTAAGTTGAGAACTAGTGCTGCTAGCTGCAGACATCGTGTTCTGCCCCAGATGAGAGGCTGTCGGAAGAAAACTTGTTGTGTGTATAAACTGCCCTGGAAGCAGCACACAAGGTCCCAAAAACTTTTCTCAGGGCTTCTTGTGCCAACACCCAATAATTAGCGGTTCTTAGATTGACGTTGCCAACACTTCATTTTCTCATCAATGTTTCTAATCTTGGGAAAACCAGCATTTGCTTGCGGCGTCAGCAGGCAAAATTTGTTTTTCATTCAATTACTGTGGTCGATATGTTAAAAACTAGGAATTTTTTTTTTCATCAGTTCGATTATGTGGACGGTGGTTATACAATAATGAGTCAACCCACAGTTCTGAGAAAAGGGGCTTTGAATGTCACACAGTGTCCTTTTCGGTCATTTATGGCAGAAGTATGAAGATTTCGCCAGCTTGATTTTTAACTGAATTAAGTACGATCCTTTGGGCTTAACTTAATTTTGACATTTTTTCGTGGGTTGACACATTATTGCATAACACCTTCCATCCAATAACTGCTTCTTAAATACAGTGTAACAAGTGGATATATGCATTGAATATCGTTACGAGCCATTATGACCAATTTAGTACAAAATGATGTAGTACATTATATTGAATATTTACAATTAATCAGTGTTAATGAGCCAATTAATTGCCAATTAATACGAAAAGTGTGGCGGGGCTGCAGGTGTAACATGAGCATTGGGGAATTTTTTAAAAAGGCGATTAATTTTTTTAAAAAAATTGCGCAGGTGAATGAGTAAAGGTATAGGAATGGAATCCAGCACATATTGTATCATGAATATTTATCAGCCTGGAGACACTTGGGAGAGTTCGGAGAAGTGCTCCCATTCATCACCAGGCCGGCTTTTTTCTCTCCTCTATATCTGCTCTAAGGCTTATACCCCCCCTCCCCCCTACCCCATATTTTTTTTTGGTTAAAAAAATGAGTTTTTTGGGATCGGAGAAGAAGAGGATTGCGGGGGTGGTGAAAATGAACATTTCTCTTCCTTCTGCGACCAACCTGGATCTGACGCTGTGATATTGAAGTGTCAGAAGGGAAGGAAAAAGGGTGCAGGTGGCACTGGAATTGTTAGAAGCGTCATCTTTCAATCAATATATTATTTTAGTTTAACCCGGTTGCCTTGGAGGTCATGGACGAGATGGACGAGATATAAAATGACAGCAATATTTTTTCATAATAAAATTTGCAGGACGTTTATCCTGCAAGTCGGACTGCCCGCTGAGCACTCATGTATGGAGGGTTGCTCCGAATAGTCAGGATAAACTTGTGGTATTATGACAGAATTTTGTGGCGTTTTCTGTCTGGAACATCCGCACAGGCCTAGTCTGTCATAGATGTCCTTTCCAAACTTTTAAGTAACTCAATATACTTTTTTTTTCTCCTTCCTTCAAAGTAGAAGCCTTCCACTTTCCAGGGGGACAAACCGCCGTAATTACAGTAGTTTGGGGAGCTGCACTGTACGTGATGCTTAAAACTCGAGGCACTTGCAGCTAGCCGCTAAGCTCTCAAGAGGTTGGTTGGATGTAAACTGTTGTGACGGTGTCACTCCACTGCTGTTTATCCGCGAGTGTCACACCGCAACTCATGAAACTGTAACTCGAAGAAGAGTGTACCACTCTCCACTGTATGCGTAAATAATTACTGGTAATGCAAACCGATGCTGGGAAAGTCCATCGCGGCTCATTTGCATGCCGTGAACTGGTCGGATACTGCGCCATTATATAGAGTGATTGGGGTTGAACGACCGTTTGAATGAAGTTTTTTTATTATTATTGTAAAACAAACTGGAAAAAAGGAGGTTTGCGGAAGACATTTTGAGTTACAAATGGATGTTCTTGTTCGGGGCGAAGTAGCATCTTGGGGAGGTTAAGAAGGGGCGACACCGTCACAGTCCTTTTCCCCATGGGAGGAATATCTTTTAACACAATCTACGCAGCCATCATCGTTATCTGGCTCATCATCATCATCAAGCAGGAAGGCAGTTACCCCCCCCCCCCTCCCAATGTTTAACAGGGGGTTGTTAGGGAAGAAGAGAGGTTCTCATTCGTTTTCAACTTTCCTGCTGCAGGCCTTCCCCTTTCGGGGGTGCCCTGGATTGCTCGATAAGTCAGGTAGGCTCTCAGCATCTGCGATGAGCCCTAGTTATCCCGGAATGGCTGCAAGTTTGGCGATTCTAGGATTGTCTGGGATGGGGGGCAAGAGTCAGGTCTCTTAGCTAGGTTCATTCACTGTGCAATTCCGTTCATGAGTTCATTTTATAAAATTATCATCTGTCACACGCCGAACCGTCCCACTGCATGGTATAGACCATCTGAACCAAGATTTCAGCGGAAATGACCCCGCAAGTAATATGCTTATTTAAAAAAAAAAAACTATCGTTTGTCAACGTGCAACCATTTTGCGATTAGCTACCGTGGTCATGGTAATTGTTGTTTTCCAGTTGCGCTAACTCCAAATGCAAACCGTACCAACTCAACCTGACTGTCAACAAACTGCAGGTTGGAACAACTTGCAAGTTCCTACAAGTTCAATAATAAAATTACGCAGTTGAATTTTATCAGTTTATTCCGATCGAAAAGGTTGTTGCTCTGTTGCCAGATCTACTATCGCGACACTTTCTTCCACACTTTTAATTTGGTGCCTCCGGGTGTAAAAAAAAAGCCTGGATGCTGATAAATACCTCGACTCTTGAGGCGGACCAATGTTGCTTCGTCGTTGCCACTTTTCCTGGGGTTCCAAGGGGTCAAACCTGAAATTTGACCAAATCAAGAGAAGAATTGTCATTGGGTCGATGGACACCCCCCAAAAGACATGGACGCCAGTGTGAACACTTACGTCCGCATCTGCCCTTCTTAGCATCCGCATCCACGTTTGCCCTTCCTCTTTCCCTTCCTCCTCCTCTTTCCCTTCCTGCTCCTCTTTCCCTTCCTCCTCCTCTTTCCCTTCCTCCTCTTCCTTCCTCCTAGTCCTCGGCATCCTCCACGTCTCTTCCCCTTCTTCCCCTTCTTCCTTTTGTGGTGGTGGATGTGCCCGTTGCAAGCGGTACGACGATCCAGGGCTGTTGACGTCGACTCGCGCCTCTGAAAAACAGGCCATGTTATTACCAACTGTTGTTGACGACAGTAGTCATTAGCAACAATGGTGTTCCGCAAAAATGAAATGGTGACAAATTGTGAATGCAACTGACCCCTTTCCTGGTGACCCGGAATGACCCCCTGTCCGACTGGCTGTACAGGCCGTCGACGAGCCCTCTCTTGAGAGCCAAGACCAATCCTCGGCTCAGCTGGGATTCGGTCATCTCCTGGTTGTGGGATGCCACATACTCCTTGATCCTGGCCATGGATGACCCTCCACGGTCCTGCAGTCCGCAGATGGCCTTCAGGATCAACCGGTTGTAGTTGACCTTAGGAGCCATGGCTCTTTGCGGATGTTTGGACGGGGGGCAAAGAGAGGTAGAGCCCTGGACTGACACGTCCGTAACTTCAAGGGTCTGATGGGGGACTTGTTTAGAATACAAGTCACCATGTAAACATTGTATTGTTGCCCAGGGACTCTGTTGTTTGGGACAACCAAAGATGCCAATCGCCGCAAAATACGCCGCTAGATTTTACTGAGCGAATGTTCCGGGCCATTTACTCATGCAAATTCCGTTATTTGAAGGGTAACCAGAGCGCAGAATGATTGATTAAAGTTATGAACAGCTGCGCCACAAAAAAGCGATATTCCAAAGAGAATCAATTTGCTGTAACACCAATTTTTACTTACTGTTAGAGGCAAGCAGCGTGATGTAAACACTTTTTTTTAAGTACCTCTAACAGTAATGTTAGTTTTATTCTGACTGTACTATTTTCCCGATTGGGTTGTCACACAGCGAATGAACTGTGAACCGGTTTGAATCGACCGATGCATTCATATTCATTCATGAGCGGACTCATTTGCATTTTTAGAAAATTCGGATCTGAGGATTACCCCCCCTCGAGAGCTCTGCCCTCTGACCTCACCCTCGCATGTATTATTTTAACAGTTTTTGGCCCCCCCTCCAGCACATCGATTGCTCCATACTGTAACCTGTTCTTAGACCCTACATGCCTATATATATCCTCTTTGATATTTTAATCCTAAAAGGCAGGTATAGCCCCTCCCATACATCACGTCCGTCCGGATTTCCTCCGTTCCTAATTAGATGAACTCTGAGGCTGCTTCTTGCTTGGCGCTGCATCCGCCTCTGGTGCAGACAGCATCGCATGCATAACAGATAGGCCTTGACCCCCCTACTGATTTGGAACCTCGTTTGATCCACGTCTGATGATTACACGGTCCTAATATTCGCTCCAACCATTTTCGTCCGATGTAGTATGCAATGGGGGTCCTATAGCCCAAATAGTGTAAACAGATGTAAAAAAAAAGTCGTCAATATTTTTAAATGAATTTTGCAGTTTTTTTTTGTTTGAAGAAATACGTATATATAGTTGCCTCCCCCAGATGGCAGGAGTCCGAATGAGCCCTTAGGCTACGCCCAATTTTTCCCCCGCCAATTTGAGTAACTTTTGAACCTATCGACTAACCTATCGACTTGTTGCTGAAAAGTGGTGGAATTGTAGGTATAGTTTAGCTAATTTCCCAAATCTCATACTAATATATTTTTAAACCATTTAAACCATTTTTAAACAATGAAGCGGGATATATATATGCCGCTTCATTGTTTTTTTAAAAAAATAATTGTTTCGGACAAAGTGGCATGTATTGATTCCTGTCTTGTTTTCAGGACTGTCAGAAGACGTTTTCCAGGAAGGATCACCTAACTAAGCATAAGAAGACTCACTTAAAAGCCTCGGAGAAGAGGATTTACTTGTGCAGCGTCTCAGGCTGCGGAAATAGGTAAGGGTTTTAAAAAATAAAACCTTTTTTTTTTTCCTTGCCTTGAAACTAGGGAGAGGCTCTCAGTTTAAGCCTCTTGCCGTCGCCTACTATTGACACTTTCCTCCAATCCCCCTTACATTCCGTCTGTCTCTTGTGTTTGATCTGTCAACGCACTGTGGGATTACCCTATAAGAAAAGCCCCGGAAATGTGATAGAAAATGCTGGGTTTTAGGATGCGGAAGTGGATGCAAGCACATTTTTTTGGCAGTCAGAACCAGTTCCCTGAATTTTTGATCCTCATGCATTGTGGATCCTCTTTAGGACGAGGTCCGGGGGCAATGAAAATCCACTTTGTGCTGAGAGGAAAATCTGGACATTGTGTGAGGTGCGGTTAAATTGCGTGCTTGGCGTGAGTGGAATGGGACCCAAGCCAAGAAAAAAACTACTGTATTTTTTGGTGGACAGATCACTTTTTGGGCGATCCTGTGCTGTTAGAGCATCACTGGTTTTTTTTAACAGTGCAATGTGGCCGGATTTTAGGACTCGTCTGGAGTGCACTTACACCAATCTTACTGATGGGTTAATGTTGTTCGCATGCTTCTGTTGTATCAATTTCTCTGGCCAACACATCTCGTGCTGTAACTTTTTAGCGTAATTGCGGCGGAATGGGGGGTGTTGAAGCGGACATTACGACGCCGTATAAACAGTATAAACACCCAGCAAACCGGACGGACTGGCGAATTAAAACGCGGAATGTAATACACAGGGTGTTTCGTAATGATTCTGAGAAACTTCCTGGAAGTGTTGGGTACCAGGTGATCATTTTATGTAAGGATGTAATTTGGTCAGCCTCCTTACTGAAGATAATTAGCACTAATTAAAGAGAGCAGCAACCCCATCTCCTATTGCACTCGGCTGTCTACTGCACCTAATGATAATTGCGTATAGATTTACATGAAAAATTGAAGGGCGTGTTGTTCAGTGGATTCCACGGGTTTGCCTCCGACTCGCTGTGTTCGTGACTCAGACAAGTTTGAGCAACTTTGGGCTAGCATCACCGTCTAATGCGCCCGTAGACCAGTGCTGTAAGACCTGTCCAACATCGCAGTAACACGCCTTTGCCGTACTTTTTCCGGACCTATTTTTTAACCGGGGAACCCGTTGGGGTTGAAGTAAAAGCCCTGTGACCTTTCAGGGTGGCGGCTGCTGGCACTTAATTCGGGGCCAGAAACAACACTGCGGTGTTGATTCAGGGAAGGTGCTTCAGGCCGGTGCCTCCAGAGAGAGATTTTCCTGACCCTTTTTTTTTTTGAAGGGGACATCATGGGGAATAGAGGTTGCTTTCAGTTGCTCCAAGGTGTGTTGTCCTGCTTTTTTTAATCAGGAGGGAAGCTTCATTTCGACGGGTATTGGATTCTGTGGCCTGACGGAATTTGCAGGGTGATCAATTAGTATCATTGTAAATCCGGTGGTGAAATCAGATAATACGTGGCCTGCCCATTTTCATATGCTCTCTCGTTCCAATGAGCGCAATTATGGCACGTTTCGAAATGCTTGCCAGCAATGTGAATGCATTTTTTTTTTTGGTTTGAACATGCAAATTGCTTCTGTGCCTGGGTTTTTGCCTGCAGGGTGTGCCATCGCTTTTTAATAAAGCCAATAGGGACTGGATGATGGTTGGGGAAAAAAATGATACTGTTTTCTTACACTTCAGATATACTCGGTCTGATGCATTGGTCCGACATCAGGTCAGTGCCCATGGTGCGAAGAAGCAATAGACACCTTTTTTTGGACGTAATTTTTCTGGCAACAACAACACATCCTTTGGCAGCAGTCAGGGGATGAAATTAATTACATGGTAATGAGCTAAAATCCGATGGTGATTTTGGGAGTGTATCCGGGAACAAGCGGAAAATTAAAGCTGCAGTCATAGTTTCCCACGCTCGTTTTTAGAGCCGCGGTACATGACAATCCTAGTGATAACTCAATATGTGGCGAGTTGCAAGCTCCATTAGATCCCCGTTGCAATACATTGAACAGCGCAACCGCATGAGTAATTCCGTGTCAGTGTAGACTAGTTTTTTTTTTGTTTGGGAATCGGGATGGATTTGTCTCTGGTGTCGAGTCATAGATTACAAAATGTCATTTGGATAATTACGGGAGCAGGACCCACTCTCGGTATTTTCCCCATTTGGATATATGCAAAGCTTGTTTCCGGCATTCACTAGAGGTATCGTCGTCTATTCACGTGGACCTCCCCCATTTGCATATACCTTCAAATTAAACTTTTGAACAATGGTTTGTGCCGGAGGGAAACAATGGTTCACACAGCGTCAACCCCCGAGCTGACACATGACTGCATTTGGCCTGGATTGGAGCGCACAGCTCTCATTAGCAGTATTCCATACAAGTAATGAGAGTTGTGCTCGCCAACTGACGTGAGATTTTTTTTTTATTAAACAAAAAGGCAAGCCGTAGATAATACCCTCTTTTTTAATTTCCTCATTTTGTATTAAGAAAGGTAAATTTCCGCTGTGATGAATCTGCTGAATGTCAATATTCGCGCCTCTGTATGTGAAATCTGAAATGAATAAAAAAGTTGTAATTTGTCCCATTGTATGAAATATGGTACTGTAATATAATATCAGGATGAATTGTTGCTTAAGGCTGCTTAATAACAAGTACTAGGACTACGGCATGAGTAGTAGGTAAAAAAAAAAAATGCGTTGCTGAAGAGCATTGAATGCTCTTACGCCAATTAGCAGCATTTTAGTAGAAACATTACGGGCGTGAATTTTGGCGAATCACACGCAGTTTTACCAGCCTGCATGCAATTTTGTAATTACGCGAAAACCACCTTTTGTGGAGCCAGACCACAGGAACCGTCCCTGACGACAGATTGCGGTAAGAAACAACATTCATAATAGGATTCGCAGGACATGAATCCGCCAGAGAGGATTAACACACGGCGTCATAAATTTACGAATTCCAGCAAAAAAAAAAACACTGGACCCGCTGCAAGCTAACAAACCGCATACCAGCCTCATCATGCTGCAAATATTTTTGCAAAAAAAAATTGTCATAAATAGGTGGGATGTCCTAGCCAAGAACGTCATTGTTCTAGACCAACAATGCACTTCTTAGTGGGCGCTAATTGGATTCCTCGTCGGCCTCATCAAACTTGGAGGGTGGTCTCATTTATGCCTACAGGGTGGTCCATTTTCCAAAGACACCGACCAACACTCTCTAGTGTTACTGTGTACTTGGACAGTGTACCACCTTGTGTATCGCGGTAAGTATCGTGGCTGTACCGTCATCCCCCACCTTAACACAAGTTGAAAGACATTAGCACCCTTAGCATCCTCCATTAAGACAGGGAGGCAGCAGGATGGGAAGACAAAAGGCCGGACCTAAATTGATGGGGTGCTGTCCCTGGATTTTCCCAGGCTTGTTAATTCATATGCGAAACAACGGAGGGGATTCCAGGCGGGTGTGAAGCCTGCGAAATGCTGTGCCATTTCCCGAAGGTATATCTTCACACGGAGGCACCTCCAGACTTCACAATAATTGATGCTGGGAATTTACAAACAAACGTGTTAAGACGAGGGAAGCTAAGATGCTTCCACGTGACTAATGTTGAATTGTGTAATGAAAATAATTGCAGGAAATGAGTGTACAGCACATGGAGATAATTGACACTGCACAGGTGCACTTGTAGCAAAATTGGGATCTTAGTTGCATCTTAGTCTGCGAGTCTGACTTGCGAATTCGCAGCTGGGTTTCTCATCAGGGAGCAAAAACCAGTCGGAAAACCGATAAAGGAGGGTTCCTTCCTAAGGGGTGGGGAATGAAGCCGTGTCTAAGGTAGGAAATAAAACCACCCCAGTGCCTGTGTGCCACGGGGATGATTAATATGCGGTGCAAAGTGAAGAATCGGGTTTTTGCGCGGCTGTGAATTCGGAGGGAGAGGGTGTGGGGGAGCCTTGTGATGAGTCGAGAGCAGCATAAATGGGGCGGGGCCTTCCTGTCGATCAATGGCTTAATTACATCCAGCCAGGAATCCAGAACGGCGTAATTGCATCAGCAGATGACAGCTTTGTACGATGACTCTGGTGACCTGCAGCACTGGATGCCGGCCGCATAATTTTGTTTCTGGCGCTGCCAAGCGGACACTGAACCTCCAGGAGATTCAGAAAAGCTTTTTGCCCAACCTGTGAACACAAGTGAACCCGTTAGCAAAATTTGGCAGAACCTGTAATCAGTATGACAGTGAAAATTGAACAACGGTTATGAGATGGCCCGCCGATTTACCACGTAGTACTATTCTTGCCTGATAGATGGCGCACACTTCCTCTGCACACTGCTGCCAACTTCAGGTCGTGAGAGAGAGCGCTACTACCAGATCGGACAAACATCCGACGGAGAGAATAAGCCTATTAGGAGAAAGATTACCATTCATCTAATATAGCTGCTGTTGCGAAAAAAATAAAGGAGACACTTACATGAAGTATGCAGGTGTAAATTGTTCCCACTCCAGAATGGAAGAGAAAGTACATGTGGCGGAATTTTTTATCTTTGCAATATGGCGACAGGTCTTGAAGGCCTGGCTTGACAGTGAAATATTGCTGGAACTATAGGGTGAAAAAGAGCACAGTAAGTGTATATATACACAGTGCTGGGGAGAGAGAGAGAGAGAAAAAATCGCACTGGAAAAATAGGAACATTAAAGCAACTTTGTGGCGACACAGGCTTTTGGTTCCTGGCCGTATTGAGCTTGAATTTAAATATCAGGATTTCTCTAGGTGCTCGAAAATTTAGCGCATGTAATTTATGTATAGACAGCCAAGTTGTAAAAAATGAGGTACTTTTGTGTTGGGCCATTTTCCTTGTGATTTTAAAGTTATTCATAACCAAGGTTGGGAGTATACGTTTCCTAAATGTATGCAAATAATATGGGCCACAACAATGCTTCAACATGCTAACGACTCTCTACGGCAAACTGTAGGTTTTGGAATAACCCTCTAGAGTAATTATATGCTAGTTATATTTTAAATTGTTAATTACAGTCCCCGTTAAAGTGGACCGTTTGGTATACTATACCTGGGAATTTCAATTTGGCACGAAAGGTTTTGCTAAATTGTTTACCGTTTTACAGGGCTCGTAATGTACACAGTTTAGTGCAATCAGTCATTTCTATTTCACAAACTGGGGGTAATTTACTACGTTGTGTTGCAAGCGAATATTCAACATTGAACAAGACCTTTTCAGATGTGAACGTGTCGAGTTCAAGACCCCCGAATGGAATATAATATATGCCTTTCAAAACCACGGGTGTTGCGTTAACAGGATCAGAAATCACATTTCATGTCGCCGCAGTTCTGAAATTCGGCCCCGCCTTTTTTTTTACTATTATATATATGCCCATTCACACTGTGCGAGAAATTAATTCGCAGAATCCATTCGCGGAATTGGACGTAAAACTTTTTACGGCCTCGCTTTTATGGGGCAGCCCTTGGTGTTACGCGGGGGCGAGAGGGGGGAAAAATGTGGCCCAGATAATCTCCAGATCTGCACCAGAGGTTTGTGGGGGGAAATGATATTCAAATGAGTACGAGGAGATAAAACTGACCAAATGTAACTGCGGTCGGTTACAAGAGAGACTTTTTTTTTTGATAATGAAATAGATACCAAGAGCAATTACAGCTAAGTTTTTAACGTGCGCTCGAAATTAAAATGGTACAAAATAAAATTGGTAAATCAAGGTTTTACATGTCGCACATGACAGATCGGATGTTTTATGCGTGCAATAAACGTTACTTTTACTACCATTGAAGCTACTCGATATGCCCTCAAAAAGGTCAATAAATTCTGACAGTAATTTTACTGAAAGCATAATTCACACACTTTACTCAAGTTGAAGCTTTAACTTGCTTAGAAGCCGCCCCAGTGCTTTTCGGCGGAATAGTTTTGAGAGACGTGGGGTGTGGCCATTTAAAGGGCTCGGACATGGTCTCCAGACTCGAGATAAACGGCCCACTTGGACAACTAACCGTGGCAATAATAGGGGCCTGTGATGAAAGGAAAACCTTCCTTTCCTTCGCCCCTTGAGAGAACCAGCAGCCTTTTACACCAGAATGAGTACAACGGGGTCTGACGGATGCCTTTAGCTGTTAATGCCCTCCATAAACCTCAGCACAACTCGATTTTTTTTTGTGGGGAGGCTACTTCAAACTTCTGAAATCACCCTGTATATTTGTGTTGTTTAGGTGTTTCGCTCGCTTTACCTTCACGTCTTGCCAATTTCACAGTTCGGAGCAATTTTCATTTGTGCAGGGTTTGTTGCTGGGGGAATAAGGGCACCTGCGAGCTGAGTCTTGAGGAGGAAAACTCGATTAACCGAGGGGGATGGGGCGGAAAGTCTTTTGTGAGCTCATCCGGGCGTCGAGTAAAGTCTTGGGTTCTGTTTGTTTTAGATGTGAAGATTTTGTTGCGAGGCTGTCATGGCTGTAACGAAGAAGACTAATGCAGGAAATTGTGCTGAGAGAGACTAAAAATGTGTCTATACTATAGATGTAGCTAAAATTTGGCAAAACCTGTAATCAGTATGACAGTGACAATCAATGCCCGCCGATTTACCACGTAGTAGTATTCTTCACGCATAGATGGCGCATCAGGTATAGTGCGAGAGATAGCGATACTATCACGTCGGACAAACATCCGACGGAGAGAATAAGCCTATTAGGAGAAAAAGTCATTGCGCCTGAAATGTAGATGAAATGTAGAGCAATCGAGGCGCTTTGGTTGCATACAGGCCAGGATGTGACTCTTTTTTTTTCCACTAAGGCTGATGGAGACGTGCGTTGAAATGAAAATTGAGTTGGTTTGCTGGGCGAGCGTGGAATGGGGGGTCCGGGTTTCTGGGCGAGGGAAATTAATTGGAAAGAAAGGGCGGGTTTAATTGAGAGGGGACAGCTTTCTGCAATTAGTTTCAGTGGGAGCCACCACTGGAGATTTACTGCACCCAAAAATATGGATGGCCCTGGGCGGAGACACAAAGACCTACATTCGCAAGAGAAGGAGGTCAGCTTGGGGGGNGGGGGGGGGGTCAAAAGGCCTACGATTTTTTATCAAAAAAATTACGCTAAGAAGAGTTTGATGTACTCATCACAAAATATTCGGAGAGGGACCTATGTTAGCGAGCAAACGAAAAAAAAAACTCATGGAAATAGTTCTGCGATATGTAAGTGGGTCTTCCGGAAACATTGGCCATTCCAATCAGGGAAGGTTTCTTTGGCTGATCTCCTCGGATGCGTTTTCTCCCAGAAAATGAACTCTTTTGAAATCGGACTATTAGTGGCGCTGAGCTTCTTAGTGGGGAAAAAGAGCCGACCTTGCTTGCCGTTGACTTACCGAAGGGGTTTAGGCTACTTTGAAATCTCAGTCGACGAACAAAAAAAAAGAGAGCGAGGAAGAGAGAAAAGTAAAACTTGTGTAGTTCTCTAAATCAATACTTTCCAGGCCTCTTTTTCGCGAAGCTAAAGGATTTAAGAAATCCCGAGCAGCTTTATGCCCACATTACTCAGGGAATTAAATTTTGCTGCACCCCTTACTTTTTGATCAATGTGTATATATATTTTTTCTTCGTTCGGTAAAGAGTAACTACTGATAGCCCACCCAAAAAAAAACCCAACACATCACAGGAGATTGGTTTTCGGCCTTTCGTCCCTTAGGAGGATCTAGCAAGGAGAGGAACGGAGAAAAGAAAACACTACATCGATCGGTTTGAGATCGAACTTGAGAAGCTGATCTTTCGATTAGGATCCTGAACTTTTTTTTTCCTAATCTAAAAGTACTACACGCTACATTTGACACCAGCGAAGTAATAACGTCGTTTTCGTGTGAATGGGGTGGGACCCCCGGTTAATAGACTTTTTCAGCCCACTTGGACTTGTAAGCGAATCGTCTTTCAACCTGTATGGCGACTCACTCGGAAGGAAATTGGTATCAATCTTCTTCCTTTTTCAGCTACGATGTTGTTGATTCTCTCTCTCGAAAAAAGTGATGGTCTAAAATTTTGCTTGGGTCTTACAAATCCTGGACCAACCGTTGCTCAGTGGTCTACTAATCACTAACGGTTTCAACGATCCGGAAATTGCGTCTGTTGCCGTCGCTCGTGCGTCTTAAGATGGACGCAACCCCTCCAAATTAAGCCTGTTGTCGCCGATTGCACCTATTACTACGCGTAATTACACGAGTGAAGAATCAAACGTTCCACAAGAAAACAATAGCCTGAAATTCTTCAGATCCTATCAATCTTAATTGCTCGTCATTTCAGCAGGAAAACAAGACCAATTCGCACTGCTGTTTTTGAGATGAGCGCTTTTCGTAGTCTTTGGAGCATAAACCTGTTTGCCATCGAATTTTCCTTCCCAGATGAGGCTTTCTTGTTAATTGAAACGGGATAGTCCTGCGCACAGTGATAACACACGACGATGTATTTTTCCATGGGCAATATATAGTTCGCATTTCTTTTTCTCTCAATGGAGGACCCTGAAAAAAACAGCGCACTAATGAGAATCGGATCTCCGCCGGCTATTTCAATCCAAATATCGTTAAGCTTTTTTTTTTTCATTTCCTTCTTCCATCATCGCTGGATATAATGCGAGAGTTCTTTTTTTATTTTTTATTTTTCCTATGGCCTTTACCCTCTCTGGTGGTGAAGTATAGTTGGCAGGCTGTGGGTTTCCTTGGGAACAGGAAAGCCGGACTACCGTTTGTGGCTTAAGATGACGTTGTGAGTGATTGATGGCTTCGGGCCGTGTTTTCCGGAGTGGATGATGAGGAAGTTCCCATCTTTTGACTTTTTAGGCGGTGAAAAGGTGACAGCCAAAAATGGAGGCCAAAAGGAGGTGTGTAGGCCCGATCGGCTGTGATGGAGAATCCGCGTCTTTCATAACAAACCAGTTGTTTACCTCGCCAGTTCGCAGTAATTTTGTCAAAAAAAAATTAACTGATTTCATACTAAGCACACTAGTCTGAAGTGGGGAAAAAATAACTGGCTGGTGGAATACGTCAACTCAGAAATGTAGCACTTTCCAGCATATTAGCAAACACGGGGAGCAGAAAAATGCGTGAAATTTCTGCACAAACCACTCCAGTTTATGGATGACTGAGTGCAAACAGCGTACTAAAATTTTAATTAAAACCGCGAGTAACATTGCACAGGCACTTCATAATTATTTTTGCTACCCATTGCAATCATATTTTGTGCTATACATGGGGAGCATGCACAATGAAGACAGCAAAACCTTTGGACAGAAAAGGTTGATATATGTTCCATTACAACCCTATTTTTTTTTTCAATCTGGCCGCATTGGTCTTAGCTACTGTGCCAGTTCAGAGTGATAAATGTGGTTCCCAGTGGGACAATTTAGTCTTCTTTTCCCAGGGCTCCTCTCGGGTGCAATCAAACATTTTCGGGGGAAGAAAACCCGTTGATCGGTTTTGTGTGGGGTCGAACTGTACCTTCTTCTTAAAAAAAAAAATCGGATCATAATCCGAGACGAGATTTTGATCACGGTTTGCTGTGCTGTCAGTATGAGCAACGAGGTTCCGATAGCACACAAAAACGGTTCGCAACGACAAGCATCATGGGGGCGTAACTAAATTATTCACTGGTATATCGGTGAGTTTCCATCAGATCTCCCACTGGGATTCATTAATCCTGAGAGTGCCAAGTCCTCCGCACCGACTGCGGAAAATAATAGCGGTTCTCTTTTTGCTATTTTCCAACCCCAGACCCAGCACAGTGCTTTGAACGATTCCGGCTTTTGGAAAGAGGAAACATTAGCTCGGAACGTGCACTGGAATGCGCAACACGTCGATTGTCCTATGTGCGTATATGCAGCAGAAAAGGTTCGGCTTTCAGAGTGATTGTTCCGATGGTGCACATGGGATCAGACAGAACCGCGGATAATGCGAAAAGTAGACCCCAGAATTGTTGCACGAATGTACTGTACAAATTTGTTAATTAAGGTACAGGAAAGTACAGCAAAGTAATGGCTGTCTGCAGGAGAGAAAATGCAGGATTTTTATTTTTTTTGTTCAAATAGTTTGGGATACGAAACTTTTGTTGGTGAAACTATTCATGGGGGGCCAGCTTTTGTAGAACAGAATTTTTGCCACGGGAGAACTGTTTGTTACGTGACATGTGCATGAAACGCATCACTAAAATGAAGTTGCGATAATCAAATTACTCACGGGAAAATAGGAAAAACCACTGGAATCGAGCCAAAAACCACTTGGAATGGAAATACTGTGCAAACTGAGTGTTTCGAATATTTTTAAAAGGCGTACCATGGCCAATTAGTGGCTTTGTAATTATGCATCATGTAAGCCTAAATCATATCCGTTTACGAACCTGCAGTAAAAACCCACTTCACTGCAAGTTTTATCCAGTGCGTTGCATACTTGACCTTCATTTTGAAACGACTGGTGCTTACCATGTATCGATATGCGAAATTAACATCCATAGGGCGTTGAGTATTCATGAACACGTAAGCAGATGCAACTGAAATTGAATTTTCCGCCGCAATTAACATTAGTGTTTTGACATACAGCATACAACACATTAATTCTGGGAGGAATTTTCCACTAACTATATTTAGCGATTAATATTCGCGTTCAAATTGTCCATTATCGTTAGGGGTGACTGTGCAGGGTCTCTCTTCAGCATATTTTTAGCTTGGTATTGTTGCATACTTTGGTCCATCTTTGGTAGTCTTCACTTTTCTTATTGCTTGAAGAAATCCGAGTAATGTTTTTGCCTGCTGAACTCTGCGCAGTTATTTTCCGGAAATTCTCATAGACGCTTAGGTCAGCTCCCATTTGGTTTCCACAAGTTTTTCGACTGTTATTCCCAGGTCATTACAGCTGCCCAGTTTTGTCCGGAGTCGCCTTCCGGTCCAGAGACGATTTTTCATGCTCCCAGCCCAAAGTCTAGGGGGGCCATTAATTATATTGCATGACCCAGGTGCAATTTATCACGCGTTCTTTTCTTGTGGATCCATTGCCGAAAAGGAAAAGGGGGCTGGAGAGGGGGGGAAAAAGACCCCAACTGTTACAATGTTACCTTAGGCCAAGGAACTCGAGCCCAGGTTCAGATATAATAACGGAATCCGATTTTAGCCAAGCGCCATTTATTCCTTGACGTGTTTAATGCGTTGAATTGCAAATTTACAGCGCCTCCGGGAGTTCCCCTCGGTATCATGGCACGGCCCGAATAATTTATTAATTATCCGATAGCCAAGTCAGTATTATTTTGCAAGCTTTGGTTTCAGGGCATTGAAATGATTCATGCAAAAAAAATATTCTGGGGGTTCCAACATGTTGGTTGCTCTGAAGTGAGTCGTATGAAATTTTCATGGCCTGAAGAAGTGCCTCTTGTTTCCAGCACCCCCGCACCTTTAACTTAATTTGGAAGCCCTTTTTTTTACCTTGTCTTTTTTTCCCCAAGGTCCGACCCTCTTTATTGCTGATCGATGGCGAAAGAGAGCTGGCCGTTGCTTCTTTCGACACGTGGGAATCCGCACTTATGTTCACCCGAAAAAAATGCGAATAAAATATATAGGTTTTTTTGGCACAAAATATAGTGCTGCATATAGTGTCCACAATAGCTGTCCTGTAAATCAAACCTGTGGGCTTCCAATCGAGCTTTTCATCTCGCGGAAAACCGTTTCCATGTTTCGCTTTATGTTAGCAACCCGATTTTTTTTTGATGGGTGGGTGGGTGGCCTTCAAAAAAGAGAATTTTCTTCTTTTAACCCGGTTTCTGAAGGAGCCGTCGTCGTTTGCTGGTGAATTATTGGCGCGTATTTGTCGTGTGATCTGCTGATAGAGTGTCGAGTCCAGGTCGTGTTGCAATCTGGGTAATAGGAAGTGCTAAAAAGGAATTCTCCCGAAGTTTTATATATAGATGTGGAAAGGGGTGTAAAGAGAACTAGGTGTCTTTGTTGAGGTGGTACAAAAGCTTGAGGAAGAAAAGGAAATAAGGCTGTATTTATTGGGCTCAGCGGGTGCACTTGGCACGGAGAACCACCACCGAAAAAAAGGCCTTCAGCGACTAGTACAATCAGAACCTCCTGCTAGAATATTTTCTGCAGTATTTTTGACTCATCCTGTACTGTACGCGCAGTTTCGTGCAGCCAAAGGATCCTTTGATCCGTGCCACATCTTGAAACGAGTACACTTGTGCCAATCATACCGTGAATTTGACTACACACAACAAAGCCAGCCTCCGAAATTACAGGATGTAATCTCCTTCTGTCGGCACGCTTCAAAAATATACCAGACTTGAATTTAGGACCGACTTTTTTTTTGGGTGGGTAACAAAATTGGTTCGCTGTTATCACGACGAGACCCCCTTTTTTTAATCAGCTAAGAGGCTCTCAAAATAATGGAAGAGAATGACACCAATTTCATCCTGAAATATCTGCAACGTGTTTGCTCAGTACCGAGCACGTGTCTCTTGAGAAACGGAATAGATTTTTGCTGACTTGTTATTTTTACAATTTACGTTAGATTGCTGATGTTGACTTTGCATAATTTTTTTTACTATGCAGGTTAAGCACAGAGTCGAATCTGACCACTTTAAACTGCTTGTGGCCTCATGAATTTGTATTTGCATGACTCGGAAGATTTCCACATACCTTCGTAACTAGTAGAGCTTCCCTTGGGAAAATTCAAGAGTGTCTTTAGAAGTTAGCTCTTTATATATAGGGCGGATGTAGTAACGGAAAAGATGTGGCGTAAACTTTGGTGCTTTACTAACTGAGTCAATAAGATTATATACAGGCACGTGGTTAATCTCGAGTTATTTCGGCTTCGAGGAAGCCTTCCTTCATGATTGAGTTTTAGTTTTACACTAAACATTTACCTGAGACGAACCTCTCAGGGAACGTTGATGTGATGTAAGTTTGAGTTCATTAAAGTTTTTTAAAATACCAAAATATGAGGTTTATGAAATTCGAGCTTGATGGTGTTCTGCGAAACAGTCGAAGCCCGCATTTTTTCTCCTCGATATTAAATTTTTCGTCTATTTTTGTGATCATACGGAATTGGATCCCCTCTTTAAACCTTTTTTGTTGGGTTTGTAGGAAATTCTATCTGTCAATAATGTTTCTGTATGAAGTTCTTTTATTGTACGCAATTCTTTGTTCTTGTTCTATTTTTGAGGCAAAAGCACATCGCCTGAGGTCTAGTATGCAATATTTGAGATTATTACTGGTTCTGCACATTTTGCTTACAGTACTGGCACATACTGGGGACTATTTAAATGCCAGTGCTTGCAAACGCAATGTGATTAACCAAGTCATGCTTTTGAAGAGTTGCAACGATTCAATGTCCTATAGTAATTGAATTCAGCCACATTTCCTTTTTTATTTTATTTTTTATTCCGTCCCCAGCGGAAGTTTGGAGTTCAGTGATACGGAATTGGGCCTGCTTTGATCAGCAACTTATTGATTCTGGACCGGGTCATTTGCGAACATCGGCTTTCTTTGAATTCCCGATCAATTGAAAGTGATGCAGCGAGAAGCTTTTGAGTTAATTACTATAGGAAAAAAGGAAGGTGGAAAGAGTAAGAACAAAAACTTTGTAATGCCATTGTCCTCCTGAGAGGCCCCCCCATTTTTTAGCGAGCAAACTGGGTCCCAACATATATATTATTCATGCACTAGGTGTTCACAATAGACCTCCAGCCAGTTACAGGTGTCGCTCCATGTACTTTTTATGAACCGCTTTTCAAGTCGTGAAGACCTTTTTTTGTGTGTGTGAGTCTGGCGCACTTCTTCCACGGCCGTTAGCTTCGAAGTGACCAGATAAAACCTGTTGATCTGAAAAACCCTCTCCAGGTTTTAAGTCAATGGCAGCCAGAGACTATTGATTCATCCGGAAGAACTGAACCAGTTTTTTTGTGTTCGTTCCAATGGGGGAAAAAACACGCTCGAGTGGAAATTATATGCTGCAGCGGATATGTTTGATTGTGTCTCCAGACAAGGGAAAGAAAACGAAGCGAAAAACGTAGGTAAAAAATATTTTGTTGTGGAGGTGCTATATGGATCGATAGTCTTAAAATCCATTTCATCCTCATTCCGAAGCTGTTTTCTAACGAACAGCGTCGTTGATAAGCTGCCTGGGGAAGTAAGTGTCGTTACGATTAATGACAAACTCTCCTTCCAATCTTCTCTCAATCTGCTACTTTGACACTTTCACTGCGCTCTGTTTGCACCGTCGATTAGTCCTCACTCCGTTTTTTTTTTGATTGATAGTTGGTAGTAACCTTTAACTAGTCGCAATTCCCTTAACTTATCGATTCCCTTTCCTTTTACACACCCGAGTCTGTAACCGTGAGTGACAAATGATGTATGGAAGGTAAGAACCGTCCAAGTCCATCACTAATCGTTGTCTTGCTGAGGAGAAACCTGAGACCAATTTTGAGCCTATTTACAAAACTTTTCGCAAATTTTTCTGCTCCACAGCTTTTCGAAATATTCATAATGAAGCCAGCAAGCCAGAATTTTCTGTATTCACTAGCAAGGTCAAATGTATCTCAAAACGGATTTTTTTGACACTGTGGATATTTCCTGTCCATGAAATTGAGTTACTTATGGAGTGTACAACTATTTGCATAAAAATTGTATGCACCATGTACAATGTATACATGGTGCACACAATTTTTATGCAAATAGTTTCGTTTGAGTGCTCAAAGTCCAGGTGTTGCGGTTGTGTCCAATGTGGTCTGAATAAAGCATATGCAGTGTGACAATTATTGCATGTTTCAAAAGCAATTAGCGCAGTTGGTAACGCACGTGGATAGGGATGCGTGAGACGTCACTGAAACCGCGAAAAGAGCGCATTCGTGATGCTAATTGGAATCTGCATTCTTAATTATGGTTGTCTCTAGCACCCCCACAGCAGGTTATTTGCTTCCACTCATGTTTCCTGAATGTGGGTCATTTCGGGTTGCCTTATCAAGGAGTCTGAATAATTTGGGAACGTTCCTTTTCGCAATCTCCAGACGTTAGGGCTGGAAACTCGGTGGGGAAAAATCATTACCTTTGAGATATAACTGGAACTACTGTTGGTTCTTTTCGCTTTCAATTACTGTGGTAAAAACCGAACTCGTTACTTCTCCGGACATATATGACAATGACGAGCGGTAAAACCGCAGCGTTTTGTGGCAAAAATGTGTACACGTGTTAGGATAGAATGCGAAGGTCGGAGTATATGCAAATTGAAATGACCCATTTTGGGAGAGGTGGGCGGACATGCACGGGATCCCCCTAAGGACTTGGCATAGCATCAGGCCACGTAATGTGACATGAAAAACGGATTTGGCCCCCACACATCCAGACATGATGGCGGATGAGTTTAAACAAGGTTTCCTCCCAAGTAAATGGATGGGTTAAAGATTGGGGAGGGCCTCTTGAAGTGTAAGGGAGGCTATAAGACGGCCATTTCCAATTTTCGAGGAGGTGCTGGCTATCTGCCCTCAGGAGGATTTTGAACGAAGAGGTTGAGTGGTAGAAGAAAAAAAAAATGTAATGGAGAGATACCTGATTTATCAAGCTTCTGCTCTGTTTAACTTTGCCTGGAGGGACGGCTAACTCAAATAGGAAATGCCTCCCGTGGACATGGATAGAAAATTGTTATTTTTTTTCCCCTGCTCTCTCTACAACTTCGTGCTGACATGTACGACGGGATTGTCTGGCTGTCGCTTTTTATTGCGAAAGTTGTAGGAAAGATGAGCGGATAACAGTGAAGCCAGCGGCAGGAAGCTTTGTAATGAAAAATTATTGTTGAGGGGGCTTTGACTTGCAAGTCACAATTTGAATGTTACGTTTCAGTGTAAAGTTTGCTTCGTGTATATTTTATCTGAATAATTAGTGCTTCGGTTTTAAGAAAACGAGCTATGGAGTTTGCAGCTCTTATAGTGTATGTTATACCAGTCTTGTCTTCTGGTTCGGTTGGCCATTATTGGCACTTGATTCTCTTGGGTATGCATTGAGGTGGGGGCACAAAGGCCTTGCGGAATATGTAGAGCATAATTTGTGGAGGCCGAATTTTCAGTGCTTATTGCCGAGGGTGTGTTCCTTTATTTGCCTTCCACTTCCAGCTCGTTTGTACAGAGCAGCAGCAGTTTTGTTGAGTGCATGGCACAAAAATGTGTGTACGGTTATGGAAGCGGTGGTTTTGTGGAACGTGGGGCCTCCAGGGAATGCGGTTGTGTGAAAATAAAATGACATTGACAAGTCTTGCATAGGAGGAAATGGAGTCTCAGACATTTATGCTGGATCATCTTAACTTCATTTGATTAAACGTAATTCAATATTCCTCAAAAGCTCAGACGTTTACGTAACTTTTTATTTATCTATATAATTAATTTTTTTGAAATTATGCAAGGGTATGGCACGTACGGGTATAAGCAAGTCGCCTTTTTTTTCTTGCTGAGATGGATTAATGACGAGCTTCTCGGATCAAATGTTTTATGCATGATGGAAGCTTTGCCTTACAGTTTATGGAGCAGTAAACCGAACCACTTTACGTTGATGTCTTTGTCGTTCTTTATACTCAATCTTTTCGCCTACGTTCAACAAGTCTGCACTAGTAAGCTGTTTCTAATTTTGTAGTTGTAACACTGTTGCGATTTAGATCCAGAAAAAAACCACTTTAAATCGTCTACTCAGCGTGATTCCTTAAGTCTTATGTGCTTAACCATCGCAATGTTTGCGTCGCAATACCTGAATTTTGCGTGGTCTTACGCCTTGTTGGACTTAATATGGGCTGAATATTCTTATTCACTCATTATTATAGCGTCGGTGGCTTGTAAGGATGGATGCTCCTGCAAACATATTACCAAACTTCGCATCATGTGTGTGCCAAGTTAATACTTTAACTGATTGGAAAGGGTAATTACATATACTGTACACTTGTACAGTGTATGCTCGAATTTCTTTTACCCTTAAGGCGCCTATTATCGAACTTAATTATAACCGACACTTTGTACACTGCAAGTGTGTAATGGTCAGAAATTTTTTCCGTACTAATTTGGTGATTGTTGGACGTCCATTAACGCAATTACAGTGCTACAGGTTAGTGTTAAGTGCACTGCGTAGTAATTGTCGGCGAGTTTAATACTGCACTTACCTATGTCCAATTATTAATGGGCGACATTGCCATGAATTTTTTTCCCACTGCAGTAATTCAATCCTGCGCAGATTTTCGTAATGGTCGTAAACCGAGAGAAATTTCATGCAGGGGAAAAAGAGAATGGGGGGAAAAGGTCGTTAGGTCGTCCATGCGTTGCAAGTGAGGCGTTTCATCCTGAGGGACGTCTTCTATTCCAGCCCAGGGAAATGGGCAGAAGGTGGACCCGGACAGTTCCATAATCTCCTCCCGGAAAAAGAGACAACACCCGGATCCGATGCAACCCCTAGACTCTATATTATAGTCGTTTGAATCTTTCCCCTTATCTCTCCCCCTTCTCCTTCGGGACTTGCCATTTTTTTTCTCCTCCTCTTCTTCTTCCAACCTTCCTTTCTTGGGCCTGGACTCTTCTTCCCCCTTTATTCGCAAGGGACCCTTAGTATCACCGGAGAAGGATTCAATTTTCGTCGCGCTTTCCAGCGGGAAATGCTATCAGTGCAAACATGTCATCTGCTTTATAAGTTACCTGTTTTACCCTCCCCCAGAGCGTGAGTCGGTTACGGAGCCGCGTGGGATTTATTTGCGCCATGATAAGATAGAGTACACGGTGTGATGCTGTGGTGATTTATTCTAGGGAGTTAATTTAATCGGTTCTCCGATGTTTCTCCATTGCTGAAAACACGGCTAGTTCATGAGCAAAATACTGGCTATACAGTACCCAGAGCATAACTTCTCAAAAAGTAGGCGGCTCCAGCCACCCGAAAAAAGATGCATCCTAAATATAGCAACCTCTGTGGTCTAGCAATACGCGGTAGGGTTTCAAAACAGGATTTCTTATGGACCACACTGTACCCACCATTCGGATTGGTGGAGCAGAGGCCCCTCCCCTACACTCTGCTCCACCAA
>JYFJ02003159.1:0-45659 GCA_000934665.2 Catajapyx aquilonaris | reverse complement strand
ACTGTAGAGTCTAACACTTTTTAATCGCCGCGCCCGCTTATTCAATTATTGAATAGGTTGAGCTCCATTATTTGAGGATCGCACATGAATAAAAATGTATTGTTATTTAGACGTCGCGTCGGTAATACTCATCAATACCTCAGCTGATGGGATGTAAAATAATTGAGACGTTGACATGGGAAAGAGCGTAAGTCAGAAAGAGACAATATATAATGCGTCAAAAAATTAAAAAGTAGACTACATGTTGAACACATAAACTGCTTTTACTCTCACTTTTCATGACTTTTTGTACGATATGCGTACGATATACGTTTATACGATCCGGTTGGGACAGTCGCGTACCGGTTAACCGGTACGCGACTGTCCCAACCGGTGAAGCGGTTGGCAGGTTCTACGCCCGTTGCCCGAGGACAGCGTGAACCTGAAGAGGTTCACCATCACATGGCAGGTGGACACTGGATTTCTGCAGCTCTACGTGGACAACTATTCTGTTACACGATTGAAATGTTACGGAATTCTACCCCCAGTACTGCTCGTCAACAGCAGTATTACCAGTGGTGTCCTGGTCAGTCCCTTGGTGTCACGTTAAACTTGTCACACAAAATAACTTATAATATATTGACAAAATGTGTAACAACATGTTTATTTATATAGCTTTTTATTTTAATCAATGAATTTTGTCGTCGAAAATCGCCTTTCCGCATAATTATTCACAACTCGTCATGTGATACACCTGATAAGGAGCATCTGCCCGCCTGGCATGTGAATACCACGTCACGCCCGGGGTCACACCCGATTCTCAACTCCAAGAAGTATGGCTTCAACTTCTCTCTCATCGAAGTAATGAAACCGTTCGGTAAGTCCCTCATCTGCTCACCGTCAAAACGTGCGTACTCCAGGTCTTTCCCAAAGTAATCGAAGATCACTGATGTGACAGATGGGGTCAGGCGGTGGCTGGACAAATCTAATTCTTTCAGCTTGATCATTGGGTTGCGCTGAAGCAGGGAGTGGACAGTGGAGTCATCCAGGGCGTAGTTCTGTCTTATATCACTTATATGCAGAACCTCCAGACCACAAGAGTGACCCAGCAAGTTAGCCAGATGGTGTATACCAAAAGCGTTATCATCATCCATCACAATCATAAGGATCTTCAAATGCACGAAAGGGTTGTCTTTGTTTCTCGCGATGCTGGTAAACTGGTTGCACATCAGGTCAAGACTCGTCAAATTGGGGAACAGGTTGTTGACCTGCACCAGATCGACCTGTTCGCAGAGAGTCAGCTCCAGCGTTTCCATGCCTTGCAATGGGCCGCTGATTACTCCAAGTACCTTTTGCAGATCTGGAACAAGAGTGAGTTGGAGTCTCACAAGGCGACAGAACACGGCGCTATCTACTACCGAGACTTGCTCCGAGGTGCATTCTCTCAAGGCCAGTTCCTTCCCGTGCACCATGCTGTTGATTGGCGACAGGTCGTCGCACCTGTTCAGCCTCACCTCCTGCAGTTCTGGGAAGTGACGCACCAGAAACTCAACATCATTTACAATCCCGGAATCAGGTATGACCTCCAGTCTCCGAAGGCGATATGGCCCATGGCAAGCTTCAACCAATGACGTCGCCAGACTATCGCGCCAGATCGTCAATGTGTCCAGCTGAGGGACGGTCTGCAGGATGACCAGCACATCTCTCGCAGACTTACCTCTGTACTGGACACACACACTCTTCAATTCCTGGCAGCTCCCCAGTGTCACCTGCTGATTGCGGGACATCCCCCACTCGAACGACAGCTCTTCCAACAGAGGGCAGTACTTCGCCACCTTCTCAATGAGCTTCATGTCGTCCGTGACCTTCACTCCCAGTCGGAGACACTTCAGCCTCTGGAGTCTGGGCAGGTGCTTGGCCACTGCCTTAGTAATGACGTGTGCCCTGGATTTCGAGGAGAATCCGTCATACGTCATCGTTAGGCAGGTGAGGTGCTTCAGCCGGTCCAGGTTTCTGGCCACCTCCAGGTCCGTTTCGGTGAACCAGAGGGTGAGGTGGGTGCACGAGGGACACATGGCGTTGCGGATGTTGACTCCGGGCCACTCCCGACCATACGACGAGATGAACTCCTTCATGTAGTCATCGGCCAGGGTGACTGGGATGGAGCTGGAAAGAGCTTCGATCTCACTGTTGTGTCCCTTCGGTAGTGTCTGGCAGCATCTGGTCACCAGCTGGACGAAGGACTTGAGGGCCAGTTGTTCCAGACGAGGAAATGTGTTTCGTCGTGGCATGTCTCTATTTTAATTTAGGGAATGTATTTGAAGTTCCTGAAGCGTAATAAATCTAGACTCCAAGCCTTCACACTTGAATCTATGACCTGAGGAGTACAATTATTTTACGGAACTGTCTTGACACAATGGCCATGAATCACCCTTTTCTAATATTCACTTTCGCATGAAACCGGTTTCAACAATGTCACTGATTGCACTTGGTGCAATGAGAGGAGTAATAAGATTGTGACCGATTGCATGCGTATAAGGAGAATGTGTTGCGATCTAATTCAAAGTGGAGAACTAAACTTACAGTTCGATTTAGATGAAATACCGAATCAGTTGTATATACAGTATACACCAAGAACCTGCCCCTCATGATTTCTGTTGCAACAAATTGTTGGCTTCAGTCGTCTCTTGGCAACGCTTTGTAACCATTGCGACATGCGTCGTGTTCAATGATTGTTGTCTTGGAACCAATTGAGCACGTCGCTATAAACTCACAGTGGCTGCCACTGCAGGAAGTAAACAAGTCACTGTTTAAAAATTGTTGGATATTATTTCAAACAATGACTTGCTTACTTTCTGCAGTTGGCCACCGAGCGTTGAGTTTAGCAACGTGCTCTATTATGCAATGACAAGATGCAGGCCATGGCTGGTGTTTTCCATCATCCAGATCCAAGTTTGGTTGGGAGGTATTGGAGAAATCATGAGTGACATGGCTGCCTTGAGTGTATGTCCCTTTGGACTGGCGCAAAATGAGGAGACGCTCCATTGCGGTGGCCATGCTGTAGGTCTTGCTTGCTGTCTTCTTCTGCCGGGTTGAATTTACACGGAAGCAAATACGTTCGATCGTGTGCTGTTAATATGTCTCGTAATAAGGGAGTAGTGTCAGTTGCAGCAGCCTTTACCATTGTACTCACAGTTACTGTCCCTTTTTTGTTGCCGAAGAAGTAAGTTTCAATGTAGCACACAAGTTTGACCAGTGCAATGTGACCAAGAATGTGACTGTACACTTCAGCCTCGTCGTAAATTGCCTGCGTGTCGTTGACGGCCAAAGCGTTCAGAAGGTCCATGAACATGAGGACGACGAAGAAGAATAGATTGGCAGTGAAGGCAAGAGTCTTGATGTCCTGATCGTCAAAGTTGAGCTCACCTATAGCATCCTCGACAGCATCTTGAGATCCACCTACCTTTTGGGGACTGTTGAACACACCTTTGGCACACCCAACACTGTTCCCTTCATCGTCATAATCGCAAAAATTGAATGACATGAAGAAGTAAGGTAATGACGAAACCAATCAGGGACATAGATAAAGACGAGGAATAGTTGCGTAGAACTAATGGAGAACATTGCTAAGTACTTGGGCATCACAGGGAGACGACCGATCAGAAGCACAAACTCCATTATAAAAAATAATTTGTAGACCCAGCAGTGTTTTTCTTTTTCCAGCAATATTCTGACAATAGGATATGCGTATAGTATCTATAGTCATTCGTAGCGTTCATGTAAAAAGTTACTCCACAATTGCTCTCTTGCAAATTCCAGACAATCAGTTCCGCTCCGTAGAATCCAGGCTGAGTAAAAAAAAACATGCTCAATTTCTGCTGCGAATTATGGAATATATATTTTTTTGCCTGCAAGGCATTTATTTCAATAGGCGTCAATTCTTGCACAGGGACTACACCAAAACTATATGAATTACTATTTCCAGCTAAAGTCACGTGTTACCAACAATATGACATATTATTTCTTGTTACTTTCCGGATTCCAGCCACTCGTCAATATGGATTTTCCTGAAGGACAAATTGCCTGCAGTTAGTTTTGCGGACTATGCAACAATCTAAAATCTAAATGTTAACACCCTTTAGTGCTTTAATCGAGATTTACACACTGGTAATGATCGTTCTGTACTTTACCTGCACAGGATTTAATTTTTGGCGAGTGCCCATTTAATACAATTGCACTGTACTCCCGATTATCCGGCTTGCGGATTATCCGTGCGCCTCCAAAACAAATGAAAATAAATATAAGTCCGAAAATATGGCAGTAGGGCAATTATCCGGCATTACCCGTGTATTCATTAGCCCGGATAATCGGGAGTACAGTGTAGCTAATTAAATGTGGTATTACAATCATGACGTATTACATGCACCTTAATAATCTGCTACTGATACGATAAAACTTACCCTTCCACGTCAATATCGAAAACAATGTGTTCGTGATGGCCATCAGTTGGAGTAGTACTTTCCGGCCCACTAGTAGTAGTAGCTGGTGTGTCTCCTATTATGACAATTGGATAATGAAGGCTTCCATATTTATTCACAGCGATAATGTAAAATACTGTCCCGCAATCACTCTCGCGTAAATTCCAGACAGTCAAAGGAGCTCGATAATATCCAGGCTGCATAAAAATAAGATTTATTACTGATGTATAGTTAATAAAAATATTTTTGGTTCGATTTACTTATCCGTACTTTTATGGCTGGTCTGACAGTGCAAGCCTTACCTTGTCTGGTACAGGAACCAGTGTACGGGATGTGAACCTTTCATCAGATGTACTCATTCCAGCCTCTAGAGTACCTTCGCCACCTGGAAGATGCCAGGTGACGTTAAATGGTTCAGGGTTTGCAAATATTAGAGCACCGAAGTTCGCCATTTGACCCAGGGAAAATGGGCCAAATTCTTGAGGGTTGTTGTTGGGCGTCACAATCTGGGGAGGAACTGGCCAGGAGAAGATGTTAAACAGTCATGAGTTTCATCGTTTCTTATTTTCTCAAATTACAGTACTCACAAAAAACAGTAATTGGTGCTTCGGTATATTTGTCTGAAAATCCGGGAATGGATGCGTTGCAGCGAAGTGATTTCCCGTGATATTCAGGCCCAAATCTGCTATAATAATTCTGGAAGGAGCTGTATTCAAAGTCTTCGGACATATTGGTGGCAAGCGCAGAGAAGTTCCCACGAAGAGGCAAGTCACCTAAATCAATTAGATCGCATTATAAGTACGCATTATGTAAACCAAAATGAATGAGCTCACCAACACTCCAAGTCAAGTTGGCTGCAGGCCGTGAGTTCACAGCCAGGCATTGAATCTCGACGTAGTCAGAACTGTTCGCAACAATTTCATTTGGCCACATTAACAGCGCTTCAGGTTGTTCTGTAACCAAATTATCACAAAATAAGGCAGTGCTTTTGAAAATCAGCCAGCATGCAACTAAAAATAATGCTTACTGGCAATCAGCACAGGAACAACTGTAGTCGCCATCCCGCCGGCATAAGAATTATCAGGTATAAGACTAATGGTCCAGTTTCCGTAGTAATTATCCTCGTGTCTAATGTTCAAGAACTTGGCCGCACACCATCCAACTGCCAGGTCTCCTACATCCAACACATTTTTGCTTGAAGTTCTGACATCTTTAGTAACAGTGAAAGTTACTTCGCCCTTAGGTGTTGTGTAGAGGCATCTGTCAAGTGACACATCAACCTTCGCATACATGACAAAAGTCGTATCTCCTGGCGTAACCACAACTGTCGAACTAGAATTTACCACTCGTGGTTCATCAACAACCTTCATCGCTGCGCAGCATGCTGAAAGTATGTTCATTTATAGGCCTACTCACTTTAAAAACTCAAGATTGCTTTAAAATATCAAACCAGTGTAGTACTTGTATAGAGAGTGCTGAAGCAGAGAAGAACAACAGAGCAAGTCTTCCAAAGATTTGTTGCTGTTGTGGATGCCATCCTTGAAAAAGACCGAATGCCATCTATAGAGACAGAGGTCCACTTATATGTGCACGACGACACTTATGGCACTTCCTGGAATTCAATGTTTTATCTGAGCCCGTAAATTTAGGTGATAACGAAGATAATAACTTGAAAGGTGAATTTGTTTTTTGCAACGCAAAGCTCTTGAACCTATATTGCATACTGCAACCGAAAGAGCTTAGTGCAATATTTCCGATAACAACTGTTGGGACAAAAAAAGTTGAGACACATTGTATACTGTATAAATGCAGTATTATATGATTTCAAATCTAAAGCTCAAAATGATTGTAAAAAGCGGTTCATCACTTTATTTACTGTGTAAGTGTTTTCTGCTCTGTACTTTGCCTATAAAACATAAAGAGATAATTTATGTGTGACGCGCATCTCCAGTGACGTCACGCAGCCCCGAATAATAATTGTCGGCTTATTTTGCTATAATGCAACAAATGTCTGAATGAGAACCATAATAAAATTCATGAAAATTTTACTGCAGATAATTTTGAATTACAGGCATTAGAAGAAGAAAAATTGTAGACCCAGTGTTTTTATTTTTCCAGCAAAGAATATCGTGAAACTTGTTCTCGTATTTCACTGGCACAGTACCATATGAGGTGATGACTAATTGGAGGTAAAACCGCATATTTCCCACACTTAATCAGCAGGACTGCTTGTTAGTCGTTGAATTCACGCCACTCGTCAATGTGGATTTTCCTGGGGGAAAAGAGGTTTTATACTTTGCTAGTTGTATCGTACAATGGTGTAATTATCAGTAAAACCGCTGTAACAACATGCGAAGAAATTGGGTAAATTTTTCTAGTATGTCTCTGATTATTCTGCATTTTTAGCTTTCAAAAATATGTATAGATTAATATTGTAGGCCTATACTCGTATTACATTGCAACATTTACGGATATGCACAAAACTTACTCCTCAATGTCAATGTCGATGACAATGTGCTCGTGATGTCCCGTCGTCGTTTCAGGTTGATCTGTAGTAGTTGTTCCTCCCTCACCAATTATAACAATAGGATATGCATAGTATCCATAGTCATTCGTAGCGTTCAGATAAAATGTTACTCCGCAATCGCTCTCTTGCAAATTCCAGACAATCAGTTCCGCTCCGTAGAATCCAGGCTGCGTACAAATTAACGTCGGTAAATTTTAATTTAAAGTCGGTGCCACATACCTTGTCTGGTACTGGTTCCAGTCGATTGGATGTAACTCTACCATCAGAAGTGGTGTTTCCTGCCAATAATTGTCCTTCTCCACTGGGAAGGTCCCAGATAACATCTGGTTCAGGGTTTGCGAATATGAGAGCAGTGAAATTCGCCTTTTGGCCCAGAGGAAATGGGCCAAATTCTTGAGGCTGATCGTTTGGCGTCATGTTCTGGGGAGGAACTGATCACAGCCAAATAAGCAGGCATATAGGATGAGCTACAAAATGAGCTTACAGTGAACAGTGATTGATGATTGAGTGTAGGTGTCTGGGAATCCATTGATTGATCCATTGCAGCGGAAAGTCTTTCCGTGTTGTTCAGGTCCAAATTTGCCGATGTAACTCTGATACGTACTGTACTCAAACTCATTTGAGCTGTTGCTGTAAGACTGGGTGAAAATGCCTTGAAGAGGTTCGTCATCTGCATAACAAAATAAGAATCAGATGACTGACTGACTTGTAAGTAACCAACGCTTACCGAGAGTCCAATTCAAGTTCGCTGCAGGACGAGAGTACCAAGCAACGCATTGAATCTCGACATATTGAGAGTTGTTGACAACAATTTCCTCTGGAGTCAGTAGCATAATGATTGGCACATCTGTAACCAAATGATCACGAATTATTGAAAATCGCCAGCCCATTAACAAGTACTGCTTACGTGCAATCAGCAGCGTCATGTTTGCATTTGCCATCGCATAGTCAGGCGATTCAGGTATGATTTCAATGGTCCAATTTCCATTGAAATAGTAGCTCATGTACAAGAACTTGGCTGCACACCATCCGTCTGTGAGGTTTGCGACCACCTCAATGTCAGGGGAGTGGATTTCCTTATCGATAATGAACTCTTCGTAGTTTGGACCTTTGAAAAGACATCTCTTAACTGGCGTATCCACTTTCGCGTACAAGACAGTCGTGTTTTCGTCTGGGCCAACCACTACAAAGGTAGTCGAATTCACCACTGTCAGATCTGACTGTGCGTAAAATGCTGCGGAAAAAGATGATTTGTCACGTACTGTTTTAAAATAAGATAATAATGACCCAGTCGCAATTTACATGAAAAAAGCGAGATGAACAGGACAGTGCACGTCCTCCACGACACTGTTGTTGTGGACGCCATCCTGAATGAGGACGGACTATTGGAGGATAGACATGTTCACTTATATACTATAGGACATCATGTAATTCCATCTGATAAAAGGTTTTAGGCTACCGTGAAAGCTGGACAATAAAATGGAACAGACACAATCCTAATTTATAGGTGTGTACCGCTTACAAAACAGTTCTAGAAGACGCAACAGAAGCACACTGCAAAAAAGGGACAATAATAACATTGATCATGTGCCATATTTTTATTTGCATAATAGAGTTGGGTCGGGTTGGATAGACAATCTTCATATTTTGTGCTACCATATCCTAATTACAAGTTACCATAAACGGACTTGATGCTCACCGATTCAATTAGGGACTAAAGTGATTGTGACATCTCTTCTTTCACTATACCGGTATTAATTGACTCTCACAGAAGCTTTTAATATACGTAATCTAATCACGACGCACACATTGAAATATTGCAGGCGACCTACGTTACCCTACTCAAAGCGTGGTTATCAAACTGAGGAAATAACGCTATAAATGTGTAGTCAAACAATAAACTTGCAACATACTGTATCATCAAGTGCTGATGCCATGAAAAATTACGTAAACGCAATAAGGACGTCAAAAGAAACAGTGATAACCGGAACAAAAACCTTATATTTTATAAGTAGGTCCTAGGTGCCAAAATGTTTTCTGATGACTTCTAGTCAGCCGAATCAGGCCTCTTTCTATTCCTGAAGCTGACCACCTCGGCCAAGAAGCTCAGGGTGCTGGCGGACAGCAGAATGACCAACATGACGAACGGACCTTTCATCTGGCTGAACTGCAGCTTCATTGAGTACTCGTAGATCCTCCTGGTCTTTCTGGCCTCCTTCAGACCCATAATACCACATGCGTTCTCAAAAAGCACCCTGTACTCCTCATGCAAACCGGCTGCGTTTGAGTACAGAGCGATTCTCCAGGAGATCGGAGTGATCATGGAGTTTTTGGCTAAGGTCATGGCCCCCTGGACGAATATGGTCGTTTTCTCCACTTCTTCTGCTGGAAAGTTGCCCATCAGGTCAATGTGGGTGAACTTCATGGCCAGAAGTATCTCGGTCAGACCCATGCATGAGAAGTCTTCCGTCACTGTCCGGATCATGCAACGAAGCATGTCTCCTCCGTCCTCCATCTTCTTCAGAAGAGGCTGGTGCTCAGGAAGAACCGAGTCTGCAACCATCCCGTCGACGAAAGGCTTGACGAAATTGATGCAGCCCCATCTCCATCCGGGCCATTGGACCATCTCCTTGTAGTCCATCGGAAGCAGCTCCATCTCAGGAGCCACCAGGAACCCTATGAACTTGGCCTCGAATCCGCAAACTATGACGTCAGCATACAACCACCAGAATATCAGAAACACCCTGGCTCCAGATGCTGTCGGGATCAGATTCGGATTCTCTTCAATCACGGCCGAGAAGATGTATCTGCAAGTTGGGGTAGGCTACAGTTATAGTGAACTGGATCCGGGTCCGGACCCGGTTCACTTACCTGGTTGAGTAGAGCGAGAGATGCGTTGGAGGCTGCGATGGAAACGGGCTTTCCATGTACGAATGGAGTTTGAGCATCGTGTAGAAGGCGATGCTTCCGAAGACAGCGGACAGGAAGATGAGTCCCCACATTCCAGGAGTGTACGGCTGCATCAGGGCCTTCCAGGACCACAGTGGACGCGGGGTTCGGTTTAAGAAGGCCATGTACGTAAACACGTGCGGGTACACACAGTCGATCACTTGGAGCTTACGGGCAGACGTCGGAGCACCTTGGACGATAAATACACCAAGCACATGTAGTACAATAATTATTTTATGATGTCGTAAGTTCCTTACCGGCAAAGTCGACTGTCTTCTGCAACACTAGTCCTGTGCTTCCTGTCCAGTTTCCGTCCGGCTGTTCGAACTCAATGTCCTCTCCTTCGACAATGGGGGTCATGTCCATGTGCCAGTTGAAGTTTATCCGCTCACCGACGTCGTAGTAGATCCAACAGAACGGAAATATGGGAAGGAATGATTCGTGCATGTACTTCATCTCGGATGGGGTCACGTCCAGAGGGAAGCTGCCGTTCAGGTACTTTCCATGCAGGTTTCTGGTGTAGTCCGGATACAGTAAAAGGTCTGAAGGGATCAGACCGTGGTATGGGACGAACTCACCCACTTGGATCACCTTTGGGTTGCCTGAATCGCAATAGTGACAGTTGTGAAGGACACGGATTGACCTGGAGCTGGTGTCGTACTGGCAGCCCATCAGGTACAGGAACACGTCTGCTCTTGGGTGCAGAAGAGCACCGGTTGTGTTTCCGTCTCGGCTCCAGAATAGAAATCGGTCAGTGGCAGGATGGATGGCCACGACGCTGAAGACGTGCTCGATCATCCTCTTCAGATTAACGTCTCTGAACAGCATGACTGTCAGCACGTGGTTGGCCAGGTTCTTCTGCGATGCTCGGGTCATCCATGAGAACCAGTACTCGAAGTTGCCTTGTCCGGTGTTTGGAGGCGGCTCGGGCGTCGCGGGCGTCCATCTGAGTGGAGTCACTATGTTCTGGTCGCGGTTCAGTTTGGACAACATCGTCTCGAACGGCTTGGGAAGGATATCATAATCGTGGACAACAACAACGACGCTGTCCGGCTTGTCCTTCTGCACCAGCTCAACAAACTCCGCAACCAAAGACTCTTCATGAAGTTCGGCAGAAACTGGTGCAAGTCCACTGGCGCCATTGGCCAGAAGACACACAGAAAGAACCAGCAACAATGCCATGGTTGCAAGTACAACGTACCTATCCTTCTCCCTGGTTTTTATAAGGTCGCAGAAACAACACACTAATAATTGAGTAGAATCGCGTGATTTGCGCAAGTGTATACCAACAATGCTCTTATCAGGACAGGTTAATAGGGACACAGGCAATGTTTCAAACCTTCCATCAATTTTAATAAGGACTGTTTATCTAGATGTTACAACGTAGCTAGTGCAATTACTGAATACCTGACGAGGATTACGTAAAGGCCAAGGACAATCAGTTGTTGCAATGTCACATTGAAATATGTCTTGTGGGTCAAATATTGGTCTAACATAACCTGACGGCTGATAGCATTAGATGGACATAATGAGACATAACGATTGTATCCTGCAGGAATGGTCAGAATGAGTCACTCGCAATTAAATTCATGGAAAGTCATGATGGCCTGAATATTTCTGCACAACATTATAAGCCCCCATTTCTGGTAGCGCTCGATTGAAAGGAAAATAATAAGTGTGAATATTTCAATTATTGAAATGCTCTTTACAGTGTTATTCGTACCTTACAAAGGCAAGAAATCATTATTCAGTTACAAGCGAATTTTGTGAAAAACTAAAGTGCCAATGATGGCGAGTTACGTAAGCTTTCGGTACGATGCAAGACACCGATCGATATATCGCGTTCTCTTAAGGGACCTGCAATCTCTTGAAACAGATCAGATACCAACAGAGGTCTGTTTGCGTCTGCAAAATTGCAGTTTGTGTCGGTACAATCAAAGGCAATGTCTTACTCATAACAGGTTGCTTCATTTTATCCATGACGCAAACATATTCTTTCAAGGGCTGAAGGTCGAGGAAAACAATGTCAGATGTGAGGTGCGTGTTAACAAAATTGTGCAATAATTTTATTTTCACACTTTAGGTAACAGTACGTAATCTTATTCATTATTCAGTAACCGTGTGTATGTAGTGATGAAAGTGTATACAGTATATAATCAGTATAATACTGCCTCTGGCATGATCCAATTTGATACTGGAATAAAGTGGTGACAAAAATATTATCGACATTCCTTAACATTCCTTACGTGTCAAATGCAACAACTGGCAAGATTTTTCGAGAGTCGGTAAGTACAAGTGGATTTAAACGTCACGCTATTGGGAAAAGAGAGTTGTCATTCATTATTAACGACACACCCGGTTTCACAGGCGAGTTCGACAGGAAAATGACGGTTTATTCGGTTGCGCGAGTAGTGAAGCCAAAACAGTCATGATATACATTTCAACATCGTCCGGTATGACTATTCCGTACAGTATTGAATTGCATTTCAAATTTTATGTTGCGCTCTATAAGTGCAATGTTTGAAAATTATTTGAGAGTTTTTTCCACCCAATGTATTTTTATGCACGTAAACCACGTTATCCTTCCTTCTTGGGGAAGTTTCAGACCTTTCTTGTGGTTGACCACTAAAGGAAACATGAAGCATGATTAAACACTTCCTGTTTTTATCAGAAAAATATCCGTTCTATATACAACATTTTGTAAGAACGCTTATTCTCACTTGCTTGGAGAACTATACGTCGTAAGTTGTTGACAAAAATGGTGTTGGTCAATGGATGTCATCTTATCTTCTACTTGTCATTCCTGAGTTGGATAAACGGTAAGGAACAGTCGATCCTGCAGGATAATTCAAACTCTGGATATTATTAGTGCATTTTTTTGAGTTCATACTGTCTTAACCTTCCATATTTGACCAACAGATTGTCATGCACGAAACAAGCCCCACCGTCCCAGGATATATCCACAAGACACCCAGATTGACTGGCTGCAAGATAACATACAGCTGATCTGTCGCCACACAAGTCCCAACATCACCTGGTCCTTTCCTAATATTAAGGTACTATCGGTCTCAATTAGTTCCGGCCACTTTATCCTGGTCTTGAAGCAACCCTTCACACACCTACTCACCGTGGGGCCTGTGCGAAGGGTTGCTTCAAGACCAGGCGAAACTAATTGAGACCGATAGAGGCATAGTTGAAGACTTCCATCATTCTCTTTTCTATAGGATATCGAGTTGTACAATGTTGAGGTGGTGACAGGGACGTACGACTTCACCGAGTACAAGTACGTGTCCGTGCTGAAGGTGACAAATTTAAATTACTTTCACAGCGGATATTACTACTGCTCAGATTCGGCCAACGGACTGGGAAGCCAGATATATGTTCATGTTCAAGGTAAGGATGATGAGTGATGTGCAGTCACAATATTTTTTAGAGTCTTATTACAGTGAAACCTCGATCTATCGTTTTCCCGCATACATCGCTTTTGTTAGATTCCCGACGAAAACGATGAATCGAGGCTTCACTGTCTGAGTTATTTCTTAACGGCCACAGGTCGGTATGTCATAATGATCTGTCGCAATCAGGTCCGCGTGACTTCGATGACGGAGAGAGTGACAGGACCTTGTCTGCGTACCTGTACCAACGGTTTATTATACCGTGTCTGGCAACGCACACTTTGGCGACATTTTCCCTGTTGAAATTTGTTCCTGGAAAGGACCCAGTCGAAGTTTCCCATTCAGTGAGTTATACTTTTGCATTACACATATCACCTTATAGCATAATACCCCCCCCCCCAAAAAAAAATGTATAAGCTCACATTATTTGTAAATATGCTGCCTATTTTCCTGAGCTAAGTTGGTATAATAATTCATCAATGAGAATGTAATGTTTTAAATCAGACAATTTTTCACAGAATTGCTTGATCGTTTCAGACTTCTTCAGAAGGCCCAATCAGATACGTTCCACGGGTTGGATTTGTTTTTCTCAATGCCTTACCTCAGCAGGAAGGACGCTATGCTTGTTCTAGAAATTCGGCATTCTTCTCATTTTCTCTCAAAAGTAAGTTGGTCGAATGCAATGAGAAACACTCTTGAAACAGCAATTCAGTTTGTATCGTGGGGATCAGCACTGAATTTATTTATAATTTAAACCTGCACATAAATACGTTACTATAAACAGGACATTATTACAGTCAGGCTTAGTTTTCATGACCTGGTCGTGTTTCCAGGCATTCAGCTGAACATTGCTCCAAGAACATACATCACAGGACCTCCAGATTCGACTGCTCTGATTGGAGGAGACCTGGAGTTAACCTGTGAAGTGTTTCTGGATCACAATGCAACTCTGACCCTTCGATGGGCACTGCCTGAACTCACGCTGAAACGAAAGGTGAACCATTTTGGAAGTTTGATTAGTTTTATGTAAATTACAATAATGATGAATTTTTCAACCAGAGCCGCATAAGTCAAGTCCGGACCAACAACCAACGAAATGACGGCCTCTATTCATACAAATCAGTTTTGAGTGTAAAAGACGTGAGCAAAGATGACCAGGGGGTGTACTACTGCATCAGTCAAATGAATGGAATGACCAACAAGCTAACGTCTCTTTACATACATGTCATCGGAGGTGAGAATAACAAGTTCATTATTTGCACAAGTTCAATCCCATTTTTCAGACACGTCCGTATCACTGAAGCCGCCAAGAAGATCGAGAAGAGAGGTTCTATCCCTGACGGATGTCCAACCACGACTGGACGTGACAGTGGACACTAGTGATCCGAGCACAGAAGTGGCCTGGTTACGAAACGAGGAAATAATCCTCAGCAGTCGCAGTGTTCGTGTCTGTATGGAAGAAAACATGGAAGGGATTTTGCGGAGATCGTGGTTACAGTTTGATAACCTCACCTGGAAAGACGCAGGGTACTATGGCCTGCTGGGCAGAACGTGGAATGTGATTCAAACCACAAGCCTCGTGGTCTACGGTATGTGCACCATTAAAAAGCAAGTTGTGTCGGCAACAAAATCATCACAATTTTAATTTCCCTAGGAGTACGAATTGAAAGGACCCAAAACTATCATTCGCTCAGAAGCCGAGGCGGTAAAGGCTTCTTTCAGTGTTTCGGACTAGTCAACAATGGTTCAACAAGCGCCGTTGGTACTTTCCAGTGGTCTTTCAGGCGGTGCAGTAAAAGAGGAACATGTGAACAGGCCTCGCGTACCGTGAGTGAGCATATAATTAAATGTAAGAAAATTAATTGTGATTTGAATTTTTTGTGGGGGAATTTTGGGCAGGTGGCCGATTTTGAAAGTTGCGGAGCTCGACTGGTCGGTTGCTCCAATGCGTACCTCCAATTGCAGCACTCCGGAATTCTCTATTGCACTGCCGTTTATGTCCCCACGTCTGGTAAAATGAATTACGCGACAGATTCAACCGAGATTGTTGTTGTAAGTAAGTATCGATCAAAACACAAGGAAAATATAGACGCCAATTCCCCGATTTTTATAAAGTTCGGAATGACGTCAATCTTGTGTCTGCTGCAATATCAGTTATTTATAAGTCAATAACAGTACTGCACGGAACCATTCCTTTTTCCAGGAGGACAAGAACCATTGTTTGTTGAGAGAAATGGAAAGAGAAACGTGGTTGTCGGTGAGGTAATAAACATGTCCTGCTCTGCTAGCTCATACATGTTCAGCAATGAATCAATTGCCTGGATTCACAACGGTCAACTGGTCACTCTGGATGGGTCGCGAGGTAAGAAATTAGAAGAAAATGGCCAAAGGATCACTGTCTTCACATAATATAAACCGGGATTGGGTTCTGATTTACAGAAATGGTGATGCGACCATGGCGAACACAATGGAGCTATGACCTAGAATTAATAATTACGGATGCACGAGAGGATGATTCGGGTTCTTACCAATGTGTCGCAAAAGAATACGAGAGTGACGTTCCGACGATGTCAAGCGAGGTGGAGGTTCAAGTGAAGGGTAAGAAATTTATTTAATGAAAACGTTTAAGTGAAAACGATATACCTTATTTGCACAGAATCGTCTTCCCCTCGCATTGTGTCCACTCAACTGAACGGAGGTGTCACACAAGTTGAACCCGGATCAGTCCTGGAGTTGGATTGTCAGGCAGAAGGATGGCTGGAACCAGACATTTCTTGGTTTAGGGTCACCAGTGGAGAGGTCAGCCAATTCGTGTAGCCATGACCTTTCCAGCATCCACATGTGGCTGAACCACAAACACTTCTTGGAAATATTGCAGGTGATGGAAGAGGAGAATCTGAATGTGACTGGTGGTATTCTGAGGATATTCCCTGTGGCAAGGACCGATGTTGGGAAATACACATGCAGGGCAACGAACCAAGCAGGTCAAACCGAAGCATTCGTGGACATCATACTCGAAGGTAAATGTTTGGATCTCATCGCTTGTGTTTCGTATGCTGCTGCATGATGCATTTTAAAAAAAATATGTCAATAATTATGATACGGACTGGAATGAAAAAATTGTTTTAAAGAGACACACTTATGAACTTGGTGCACTAAAAAGTTACTGAATGCATTTCTGGTTATCATGTATTATTTCACAGGTTCCGAAACCCCCACGATCGATTTGGCAATCCCGCTTGGAGCAGTGGCAGCAATCGCCTTTACGTTAGCAGTTTTTGGAATTTTATTGGGACGTTATATACACATTCAAAGGGTAATCACTATTAATAAGCTCTCATCCCAGTTATTACTCACCGTGTAGGAGAAGTGCCTATTAATAGTGCCATCTCCTTAACTTTCTTCTACAATAATAACTGTACTCCTGTCTTTTAAATGCAGAAGCGATTGCGGGAACTGGCTTATGATTTGGAATTGGTGCATGGAAGCGAGAACATGATAGACCCAGGCTTGCCCGTAAATGACCAGCCAGAGAATCTGTTCTACGATCCAAAATGGGAGTTCAATCGAGAGAGAGTCAAACTTGGTAAGAATACGGACAACAATATCGAGCGTTTATCTGACTCGTCCATCCAACAATGTCAGGTAAGAAGCTGGGATCCGGTGCGTTTGGCGTGGTGTACGAGGCTGAGGCTGTCGGAATCGACGGAAGTGATGGTCCGGTGAAGGTGGCGGCCAAGACAGTGAAGCCTCCAGCATCCGTACAGGAGCTGAAGAGTCTGATTGATGAGATGAAAATGATGGCCCACGTTGGGAAGCATCTGAACGTGGTCAGCCTCCTTGGAGCCTGCACCAGGAACCTCAGGAGCGGTGAGTTGGTGTGACCCTTTAGACTACTGATGGGGGGTCATCTTTATCCGACCATGCAGGTACCCTCCTGGTCCTGGTGGAGTACTGCAAGTACGGCAACATCCTGCAGGTACTGAGACGGAGGAGGGAGGACTACGTGGACGAGCTGGACCCAATCACGGGGATGATCGACAGAAGAGGAGATGTCCATCTGGACCTGGAAGGAAGGACCACCACCACACACCTGGTCTCATGGTCACTCCAGGTTGCCAGAGGAATGGGTCATCTCGGGTCAAAAATGGTACGCACACACATAGGTCGCAATGGTCGAATGGGGTTAACCTCACATCCAATGCTGCAGGTAGTCCATCGCGATCTGGCTGCAAGAAATGTCCTTCTGTGCTCCAACAATGTGGTCAAGATCTGCGATTTTGGACTGGCCCGAGAGGAGTATTACTACAAGAAGAAGAAGAAGGGTGAAGGAGGAGGGCTTCTTCCGGTCAAATGGATGGCGATCGAATCAATCAGGGACAGGACATTCTCCACCATGTCCGATGTCTGGTCGTACGGAGTCCTGCTCTGGGAAATATTCTCTCTCGGGGAGGATCCATATCCAGGTTATATGACGCAATGTTGAAATAATATAAAGACAAAATTGAGTTCCATCATTTCGGACCATAACTTTGTCCAATTTCAGGCATCTACATTCGAGATGTGTACCGTATGCTGCTGGGTGGCTACCGGATGTCGAAGCCTCGGTTCCAGCCGTTTTTTATGTAAGAATGTGCCTCAAATTACTGACAGTGGCAATTTATCTCACATTATTCCTCCAGTTATGCCCTAATGAGCCAGTGTTGGCACGTCAACCCCGAAAAGAGACCCACGTTTTCTCATCTGGAAAGGGAAATAAACTCCTTGTTGAAGGATAGGGTGAAGAGGGTATGTCGTACTCTTCATATTACGTTTACTTGCACTTGTTGACACAATATGGCCATTGCAGTTTTATTTGGAACCGAGTAGTGCGGCGTGTGACGATACAGAGAAAAGATACGTGGATATGATGCAAGTGCAAGGTGCACAGTACATTCCACCTACAGATGCAGCCCAACCTGAAGGATATGCCAACGTGCCATCTGTGCCACCAGACGGTTATTTCCTGATGTCATCAGCAGGGGGAACAGACACAACCAACATGGAAGAAATGGAGATGAATGAAATGGGATCTCAAATGAGGCTAAATCCAAGCAAATAAAGACGTCATATTATAAACCTAACGATAACAGCATAATTATTTTTACATGCCATGTTCACCAGAAAATGCATCAAAATCTAGTTGTCACCTCTCGGGTATCATGTTTTCATTTTCAGCTCCACAATCATGTTTTCACAATATTCAACTTGTAGACAAGGTGTTTATCAACAAGAGGTTAGGCAGGAACGACATTTGCCGGGGGTATTTTCCTACTCCGGAAAAATCCTGTGGTATATATGCCTGCCGATGACCGCAACAAAGGAACTTGGATAGGAAAATGCAGGATGTAGCCAAACCAATGCCTTTATCAAAATCCGGCTTTGCAGTACAGTACTACTTGATAAATTTCCGGCTTAATCGGATGTAAGTGGTCCTTGCACTCAGCATCTAACTTCTTATTTGAATTCATGCTAAGAAATATTTTAATCACATGAATATCATAGAATAACTCTTAGTCTACTTTGTTATATTTTCATAAGATATTAAAGGTTATTTGGAGCCTTGGCTTGAAACTGGAAAGGCGCATTCAAATTTTTTTAAAATTCCAAAACAAAATGTATACCAATGTAATGACAATTTAGGTATATATTTTTTTCAGTCAGAGATTATAATCACCTTCACCACAACATTCGCATGTTACCATTTACATTTCATTCAAATTTAATTTCAGAATCCGTGCATGTTCATTGTTCAAAATACCAGTGACATTATTTTTCAGGCTCATGAATTACAATCCCAGAAAATCATATCTGCAAGGTGTAAATATGAAGTACATGAAGATACTTGTCTTCTTGGCTTGGATTTTGGCAGGTACAGTATAAAGTTTTAATCATGTTTTACATTAATGGAGGAAGGTTTACAATGCCTGTATGGCAATGTTATTCTATTAATACCGCATTATTTATAGTGTATAAAATAATATTAGCACACAAAATGAGCAGTTCAGTTGTAAGGAGATCGCAAAAAACAGAATTATATGCTATGACTCGCCATGTCAAAGTAATGAAATGTGCTCAACGCTCTCATGAAAATATTGAATCCCGTTACAAGTGAAATGACTTAAAAATTGTGAAATGTTTCTGATTATGGTTGAAATTTAGATTTGTTTTTCCGTACTGTACAGTATACATGAACCATTGTAATCCAGTGTGAAGCTTTATTATTTTATTTACTTGAATATTTCGCAGAGTGTGGCAGAGACTGCTGCCTTGAAGGTTGGACAGGACACGGAGAGTTTTGCTACCAGTTTGTCTCCAATAGTGCCAACTGGTTCGATGCTCGACGAGTTTGCAAAGAGAAGAACAGAATAGCGGACTTGATCAGCGTCGAGAATGAAGAAGAAACGCAGTTTTTAAAAAGTGCGCTTTTTAAACTTTGCAATAATATTATTGAATTTAATGTCTGAGTTTATCATGTCTGCCAGACCTTATGTCCGACCATGGTTGGATCGGATTCAACAAGTGTATGAATGGCAATTGGTGTTGGATAGACAAGTCTCAGTCCAACTACACCAATTGGCAGGAAGGAGAACCAAACTATCCGGAAGCTGAAGAATGCGTTTCGGTGTACACAACTCCGGAAGAAGAGGTGTGGAAGGGCAAGTGGAACAATGTGAAGTGTTCCAAAAGGCTCCATTTTGTCTGTAGCTTCAAGTCGAATAGCAGTACGTATTACATGTGGTAGAAGTTTGGTCTGATCATTATGAAACGCACCATGAGCAGGACATTTTAATTTATTGTAACATAAACGGCAATAAACTTTTATCATGCTGCTTACAGGTGAATGCCCTAGTGGATGGATGTTCAACAATCGTGTGTGTTACTACTTTTCCTCCTATGCCACAACATGGGAGAGGGCCATAAGCACATGTCAAGACATGAATGAAAATGCGGGTCTTGCGTCGGTACACAGCCAAGTAGAGCAGGATTTCGTCACAAGTATGATTGTGCCGTATAAAAAGAGTTGAACTAGAGTACAAAAACCAATTGCAGACGAAGGTTTCTTTCAAACATTCGAAATCCAGTCAAATGCAACTCTGATCGTTTTGCAGATCATTCCAACTCGATTTCATTCCACAGTTTCACCTTCTGAATTTGGATAGTAATTTTTTTTTTCTCGAATCCTTTGTGTTCAGAATATATACCGAATGATGCCTTCATTGGTCTGAAGATGCTCAGAATAGAGCTGGCCATTGAGTGGCATTGGACAGACGGTTCTCCAGCCGACTTCATCAACTGGAACGCAAGAGAACCCAACTTCTTGGAGGCCGAAAACTGCGCCGTAATGTACCGCAACAATGGGAAGTGGAATGACGTGGGATGCGCTGGGCACTGGCAATTTGTCTGCAAGATGGGCTCAAAAGGTAATAAAGTTGAACCGTAGTTGGATGCAGTTCTTTAAGAAAAGTTACTGTCATTCCAATAATTGAGGTTTTAACTGCAATTTATATTATATTAACAGAAGAATCCCCTCCTCGCATTGTTTCCACTCAATTGAACGGAGGTGTCACAGAAGTTGAACCCGGATCAGTCCTGGAGCTGGACTGCCAGGCAGAAGGATGGCTGGAACCGGACATTTCTTGGTTTAGGACCATCAGTGGAGAGGTCAGCTGATTATGTCTGGGACCATTCTTGGTTGCACCACTAACAATATTGCAAATATTGCAGATGATGAAAGAGGAGAAGCTAAATATGACTGGAGCTGTGCTTAGGATACACCCTGTGGCAAGGACCGATGTTGGGAAATACACGTGCAAGGCAACCAACCAGGCAGGTCAAGCCGAGGCTTTTGTGAACGTCCAGCTCACAGGATATGGTAATTTATATTTTGAAGAAAAACAGAATTGTTGAATTTTGCAGAAATGACACGGCTTTTAATTTCACATCACAGATTCCGGAAGATCTACTAGGAATTTGGCGATAGTGCTTGTGACAGTGGCAGTAATTGCCTTCTTGTTAGCTGCCCTGGGAATTTTTCTGTGCCGTTACGTGTATATTCAGAGGGTAAGGATATTTATTGCAACAATACCAAACCTTTTCTCATTCACAGCAGAAGAAACCACTACTATATAAATTCGCCACATTTGAATAATTTTCTCTCCTTATGTCCATTTCAACACAGAAACAATTGAGAGAACTGGCTTATGACCTGGAATTGGTGCATGGAGACGAGAATAGGATAGAACCAGACTTGCCCATAAATGACCAGCCAGAGAACCTGTACTACGACCCAAAATGGGAGTTTAATCGACACAGGGTCAAACTTGGTAATAAGAATCCGGACAACAATATTCAGGATTTGAGTATGAATCTGACTCGTATATACATCCAACAATGTCAGGTAAGAAGCTGGGATCCGGTGCGTTTGGCGTGGTGTACGAGGCTGAGGCTGTCGGAATCGACGGAAGTGACGGTGCGGTGAAGGTGGCGGCCAAGACAGTGAAGCCTCCAGCATCCGTACAGGAGCTGAAGAGTTTGATTGACGAGATGAAAATGATGGCGCACGTTGGGAAGCATCTGAACGTGGTCAGCCTCCTTGGAGCCTGCACCAGGAACCTCCGAAGCGGTGAGTTGGTGTAGCTTCTCTGGGCCACTGATGGGGGTCATCTTTATCCGACCATGAAGGTACCCTCCTGGTCCTAGTGGAGTACTGCAAGTACGGCAACATCCTGCAGGTCCTGAGACGGAGGAGGGAGGACTACGTGGACGAGATGGACCCAATCACGGGGATGATCGACAGAAGAGGAGATGTCCATCTGGACCTGGAAGGAAGGACCACCACCACACACCTGGTCTCATGGTCACTCCAGGTTGCCAGAGGAATGGGTCATCTCGGGTCAAAAATGGTACGCACACCCATAGGTCGCAATGGTCGAATGGAGTTAACCCCACATCCAATAATGCTGCAGGTGGTCCATCGCGATCTGGCTGCAAGAAACGTCCTTCTGTGCTCCAACAATGTGGTCAAGATCTGCGATTTTGGACTGGCCCGAGAGGAGTATTACTACAAGAAGAAGAAGAAGAAGGGTGAAGGAGGAGGGCTTCTTCCGGTCAAATGGATGGCGATCGAATCAATCAGGGACAGGACATTCTCCACCATGTCCGATGTCTGGTCGTACGGAGTCCTGCTCTGGGAAATATTCTCTCTCGGGGAGGATCCATATCCAGGTATTATTCAGTGTATGAGTCAGAATTGATAGATTTTGCAAACAAATAGTCACATTAGAGTTTTTCTGACCGTGCATTTCGAACGTTCACAATTATTGCTCATTTTCATACCAGGAATCAACATTAGAGATGTGTACCGAGGACTACTGGATGGCTACCGGATGTCAAAACCTAAATTGCAGCCCTTTTCTGTGTAAGTGTGAGCTTACGTTACAAGTCAGCAAGGAACATAGTCCCAATATTGTGTTGTATTGCAATATTATTGCAGGACCCTTTATCTCCATTGACAATGATTGTCAAAAATCATCAAATAACCATGATATCAGGCTAAACACGATTTTAATAATGCTTTCCATTTTGGCTGTCAATTATAATATTATCTGATTGTTGTATCATCTTGTACGCTTATCGGGCAGATTTCGTATCAGTGGAATTGCCTTTTCTCTGGATTTTGACAGTCTCGTTTTTAATGATGGGTTTCTCTTGTAGGTACCAACTTATGACAGATTGCTGGAAAACCCAACCGGAAGAAAGACCCACCTTTTCTCACTTGGAGAGTAAAATATGTTCTTTGATGGAGGAGAGGGTAGAGAAGGTTTGTGTCACTTTATGAATTTTCACATAATTTTTAAAGCTCAAAACTGGGTATGTTCGGTCACTTTGCGTGAAATGATCGTTGCAGTTTTACCTGACCCCGGGTGAGACGAGGGACGAGCCAGAGCAGAGATACCTGGAGGTGCAACCTTCCTGCAGTAGACCTACTTCAGGATACTTACAACCTGATGCAGCTACAGCCCAACCTCCTCCAGGATACGCCAACGTGACACCGGTGTCACCAGACGGGTACTGCCTCATGTCATCACGGAGAACAGATCCTGCAAGTGTGGAAGCAATGGAAATGAAGATAATGGGATCGCAACATAAAGATAAACCCTGACATACTTATATCTGATGAAGTCCGACCTATTTGTCCAAAGAGAGATTTTGTGACTATTTCGAAGTCAGTTACTTTATTTGCTATTGTGGGTAATATTACACCGAATTATCGGGATTATCTTGCTCCGAATGGGGACCACGTCAAGTCCAAACAACAATGGGTACTATTCTTTATCCGTCTGTATCATTTCAGTATTTATCTATTTATTTCTCAGTGCTCAGTTACCGTAAACGCTAAAGTAACCTGAACAATAAATTAATATACTGGTCAGATATCAAAGTTTTTGTTTTGCAGTTTCCTCTCAAGGTCATAATTTAGCACTCCACAACGGCGATGATGTCAAGGCCATATGCAGTTGTTTAACAATCTTGATACATTTTGCAACAGGGTAGTGACCTAATCTGCCTCAGACTGGCTTCAATATCCCGATTAGTCACTGCATGGAAATAACCCAGTCGAGTGTTTGCCTTGAGAGCTAGCACAGTCATGTCAGTTCCTCGGCGGCATGATGGAATCCAGAAGAATAAAGCAGCTTCCGGACCAGTGTCCTCGTCCTCTGAATCCAAGCCTGATTCCGTAAGTGTGCTTAGAGACAGTGCACAATTCAATATAAAAGTGGGCATATCCTATATGTTGTTTTTTTTTAAAAAAAGAGTTGGGCATTTTATAATTCTGAAAAATTTGAGCATCCCACATGGCAACATTGTAATTGCACATTCTTGTAGTTGTAAGTAATGCAGACTAATAATTCGCCACATTATTCAGCTTTATTATTTCTTACAGAAGGACGATGAATTATTTCTGTCTGGCTATTCCAACGCTCGTAAAACAGTACGAAGAGAGAGCAAAAAGTCCAATCGCCGTGTTACTACTACCAATATAAAAAGCCAAGGTAAATAAATGTTTAACAGTTTTAGTTCGAGTTCACGGGAAATGCGCAGTCTCACAGTCAGACAAAATAAGATGTAGCAGTACGTCAACCAAATAAATGATTGTTGATTTCACAATGGGCAAGAGTCGAGAAGAATGTTTCAAGTTGCATGCAGGATATGACATGCGAAAATACTGCCTCAAATTTAAGTCCAAAAATACATGATTAATAATTATTAAACTATATTTTATGACAGAAATGGTAAAAGTAAGAGAAAAGCTGTCCAATTTCTTGAAGAAGATTGCAGACAAAAAACACCCAATCGACGAAAAAGAGGAAACACTATACGTGTCAGCAACCAAACAGGTGGGCCTAACCTTCCATTTTACCAATATTATTAGCAAATTAGGCATCAATAATGTTGGTGGATTTATTTTTCAGCTGGTGGAAGGATGCATTCTGCCTTCGATGAAAAGGAATAATGCACTATTCGCACTTATGTTTCGAAACGAACACATCTACTGGACCGGAAGCATGTTCAACGGGTTGAGGGTCGGAGAGGCAACGGAATTTGATGTCAACGTAATTTTGGAAATGCCGGATGGTGTCCGGTTGGAGGTACGGTACAATTTTCCAGAGTCCGCTAACTTCTTCACTCTTGCATATTAATTATTGCATATGAGAAAGAAGGGGAAACTTTTGTAACTGGAAGGATTTTTCGTGATCTGCTTGATATATTTAAAAATATATCCGAACGATGTCTAATTTTTTGGGGAACATTTCTAAGCTGGCTTAATTTCATCTCCACTAACTCTGAAAATAAAATTTTTAATGTGCAGCTGCAGCAGGAAGAGAACACCCCACAAAATTATGCCTTTGTTAATGTCTTGAAATCCGACATTGAAATCATGCAGAGGAAATCAGACTCAGGCTGTGCCAATTATTACTGGTAATTATTTTATTGTGATGTAATATACAGAAGTAGTCGTTTATTCGTATGAGCTTTTTTCAGTTCCCCTTTGGATTTGATGGACCAAGATGACCACATAAAACCGCAACTTATCAAACACTGGATGCGGGATCTAGTTCACGAGGCACTTGTAGAAGTCAACAATGACTTAGATTCACATTTTGTCAACATCACTCCCGTGCCAGACGCCGACGACGCCAGCGTCGGAATAAGTTACACAAAGCCTGGAGTCACGCTGGTAGCCAAGCTGCCCAATGGAGTCCAGCTTGACATTGACATTGTATTCGTCTTTGAGTTTCCGGCATCTTCATGGCCTACTGGAGTCAGATGTGACCAGAGGATTCGAGATGTTCCAGAAGAGGCAAGGTCACTTTCCATAAAATTAAAGTGGCTCTAATGTCTAATCTAATCCATATTTCATCAGGAACGAACGTTTTTCGCTGTCCCCAAATCCAAATACAATGCAAATTCTAGGAGCATGTGGAAGTTGAGTTTTGACAGAACCGAGAGGTATCTTCTTCGAGAAGATTATGCAAAAGATGTTACCAAACATCTGAAGGTTAGCGTCGCTTATAATAATTCTGGTTATTAAAATAATTAAAGTCACCAGATGTTACAATCCTTTTCCTATAGTTGATATTTGGCACCCAAGAGCGGAATGCAATCCTCAACAGCTACCAGGTAAAAAACACTGTCCTCTGGATCATTAGTGACAACGCTGAAGTGACAGCAGACATAGGAACGCTCTTCCAGAAGGTAAATTCATCGCATAATGTTCATTATTTGCTGAATTAACACACGCGCATTTTTCACAGGCTTTGTTGTTGCTCCTGAACACGTTTTTAAAGGAGAAGAAAATGCCTAATTATTGGGCAGTTGGCGAAGACTTGATGAGGAATTTGACATCGAAGCAGAAAAGCAGGCTAAAACATATGATAGAAGAAATGCTGACAGCTTGCGAGGCGAAACCGGAAAGACTTTTTCCTGAAGTCACGACAAAAGAAGACAGTATAAAATTACACGAGGAGAGAAGAAAGCTGAGGAAAAGTACGAGGACATGACATCTCGCTAATTTCTTCATTTGCCATTTGTCTTTGTACTTGCTGAATTTTTGTGATGTTAAATAAACTACCATGTACAGTCTCATTGAGTGTTTGTATTACACTTTTCGCACCTGAAATGGCACCATTTTCTGAATACTCCTGATAAGCATTAGGTGGTCATAATTATGCGTCATATGTAAATCACTGTATTCATATGGCAGGTTCGTATCGACTAGTGCGCGACCAAGGAGGGTTTTTGTATACACTATGTCGATCTATCTCCAGCTCTAGTGTAGAAGCCATCTATCGAGTGGTTTTTAAATTGAATGGCCTTGCCTGGTTCGTCACATGGCGCCAGCACGAGGAATGCGCTAAACTCAAAGATCAATGTCAAAAAAGGCGGAACCCCAATCTAGGACATTCCAGTTTGTGACCTTGTCCTCATGGGGGTAAAAACTTACCCGGGAAGCTTGTAATGACAAGGTCAATGCCGCTGAGTGAATGAAATGGAAAATATTTCCCATGGGAATAATGATGCCCTCTTAATAATGAGGCAAGTTTATTGATAACTACAGATCACTGCAGGAACAAATCTCATCGTATCACTTCGAGGCAATCGTCCATGTAGAGGGAAATCCCCTGAAAAGCTGGCCCGTGACACCATACACAACATGCCACTCGGTTTCTAAGAACTGAACCCGATCCATTTATATCCTGAGAGGCTTCTAATGTGGCGAGCCGCAGTTACACTACGGAGCTACACCATCGCGGTCTGTCATAAAATCCGGTCCCTACTTGAACCACGTTCTGAACTATATCATTTGCAGGCCTGCCTTCTGCTTGGATTCAAGACTTGCAACCAGGTTCAACACTGCCTTAGGAACATGGCATCTGGTGGAAATCAGGATGAGTGCCCATCATCGGATTCAGACTCAGATTCTGTAAGTAACGTGTCGTATGTCTCAGGCCCATAATCCGAATAATTTCATTGCAAAAGTACGATTAATACACGACTAAATCCTATGTTCTGTTCTTGACACGGAGACCGCGATCTGTATTCACAAGACTTGGTTTGACAAAAAATTTCAGGAGCGAAGGTTTTTCGCAGTTCCAAAGCCTAATTCATCTTATGCCCTCATATATGGAAGTTGAGCTTTGACAGAACGGAGAGGTATCTTCTGAGAGAGAAATACGCAAGAGATGTTGCCAGACATCTGAAGGTTACATATACAATAGACGCCTTTGCAGTACCAAATGCACATAATTCTTCATAATCTTACAGTTGATGTTTGGAACCCAAGACCGGGGAGCACTCCTCAACAGTTACCAAATAAAGAACACTGTCCTTTGGGTTCTGAATGACCATCCTGACCTGACCGACGTAGAAACGCTCTTCCAGAAGGTAAACATCTCTGGATAAGTTAGTGATTGACAATAATTAATAATTGCTACACATGTTGCACTTCAGGCTCTGTTGTTTTTGCTGAACACAGCTCTGAGAAGGGGGAAAATGCCAAATTTCTGGGCAAGTGGCGAAAACCTGATGGAAAATATGGCGCCTTCTGATGTTACGCAGGTTGAAGCTGCGTGCATATGAAATGCTGAAATCTTGCGAGATTGAACCGCAGAAACTCTCTGAGCTGGTTGCAGGTGCAGAGAATCCAACCAGAAGAGAGCTGAATTTACGCCGAAGAACGATGAAGGCCAGTGTTAAAGATATGCAAGATTTGTACATGATGTGACACAATTGAGTGCCTTACATTGTGCTGTATGAAATAAAAGTATTGTACACGGCAGAAATAAAACTGATGACTGACTATGTATCCGTCACGTTCTCTCATACATAAAGCGTGTCGAAATGTTCAATGCGATTTGCCTCCTGTATATGATTCACAACAAGTGCATTCACATATTTGTTGACATATACGATACACATTATCCTTTATGAGTTTCGCAAAAAAAAGCACAAAAGAGCTTGAAGCCGATAACACACTTGCCGAAAATAAAATAATTTTGAATACATACATTCTGCAGCTTTTTTGGGATCAAAGATGTTCTCAGCTCGGCCCAACCTTTCTATGTAAAATCGACCTCCACGAATGTATAACAGGCTCAAATATGCTGTCATCTGCTTCTTTTCGGTGCGTCTTGTGTTCAAACAATTCCGATAAATTCAGGCGAAACGGCGAGAAAATTTTCACAATTTATTTACATTTATGGAAACATGTTTAAGGGGGTCGCAATCAGTAAAATGTTGGAAACCACTGAATAATCTATGATGTCCACTTTTTATAATCGGGTAGTTAAAATCGAGTTAGGAGTTAAGTTTGTTGATCTGTTATCAAATCTCATCGTATCAAAGTGTTAGGCTACAGAAAGCTAATCGGACATGATTATCCATGTCGAGGGAAATCCCCTCAAAATCTGCGGTGGGTGACACCATCCACAACGTGTCACATGGTGTCTAACCTGATCAATTTGCACCCTAGGAGGCTTCTAATGTGGGGCGCACCAATTGCACTACGGAGCTACACCATCACGGTCTGTCATAAAATTAGGCCAACTTGAACCGCATTCTGAACTAAGACATTCGCAGGTCTCCCTTCTGCTTGTACTCAAAACTTGCACCCCGGTCCAACACTGCCTTAGCAACATGGCATCTGGAGCAAATCAGGATGAGTGCCCATCATCGGATTCAGACTCGGATTCCGTAAGTAACCTCCTATATTATGTCCGAGTCCCATAACCCGAACCATCACGAATAATCTCATTGCAGAAGTACTATGAATTATTGTTAGACCAACCTTTAAAATCAAAAGAAAAGAAATTATTGATGAGCTCAATTCTACCTGGAAAGACTGAACGTCAAGGTAAATATTTTCAGCACATAATGCGAGTTCTTTAAAAAACCTTGGATGATGCAACTGGGGTTAAATGTTGGTGCAATGCATTTGAGAAAGAATGTTCAGTATTAATTTTCATTACTGGCCGTCCAGATGTCCACCATCAACCAAAAAAGGGACACCAAACTGGAATCAAGCCATCTTCTTATGCGGACACTCTAGTTGTAAGTACACACCTGCAAAAAAAAAGAGTTTCACACTCACTTGTACTGTACCATTTCACATTGACCATGAAAAGTTCGAGAATCATCAAATGCATCGCAAGAATATTATTACCTGTAAATGGTTATGCGGCGTACCTAATTGCAAAGAAATCAGATAATAAATGTGTTTACTGATGCAAAAAAAATACGAATGCATTAATTTGCCAGACTTCATGGCGAGATTCAGTCACTGATTCGAATATATTGACCTTGACTGGGCGACAAAACCGCACTCACTGTCCAGCATGCTGGCGGTTCATCACTCTGCCATGGCATATTAAATATTATACAATTCCTTTTGAGGCTAAAATACTTATTTACAAACTCGATGACGCAATGTTACCGATAAATTTACATTGAAGTGTGTAAATCAATGATTGATGTCTAGGAAAAATGATAAAATACCGGTTTATGATAAAACCACGGTTCTTTCGGAAAATCCCTATTCTATTTGCAGGGAGTTTCCGTAAGAACCAGAGTTTTATCATAAACCGGTCTTGATGGAACCGGCCCTTAGAGTGGAAAATATTTGCTTGAAAGTAGAGATAGTAACGAAAACGATGCCAGGTATGTCTGAGAAAGAGGTTAAAGAGGTTCCCAACAATATTGCGATAACACTGATAAGATAGGTATAGTCTCCAGTCTGGCGTCAATTATTATCATCCATTGGCTTTTATGTGACCCATAAGTTGCCTCTGGAAGATTAATCCCTGCACCAGGAAAATTTTCTCAGAATAATGTTTTCAGTGCAGATTATTATCAAAAGACCAGCAAATAGTGGGAAGATTTTTAAGTGGTTGTGAAATCGTGGTAATTTTTAATATTCCAGAAGTTGGATTACGTGGAGTTGGTCAAAGAAGCAACCCCCAAAGGTAGGCTTACAACGTTCATGAAGAAAATTGCAAACAAAAATATAAAGATTGACGAGCAGGAATCGGAGCTATACGTTTCAGCAGCAAAAGACGTAAATATTCAGCACCCTTTTCATTTCCTGGAATGGAATTTCACGTGCTTCTCATTCCAGTTGGTGGAAGGATGCATGCTGCCCTGGATGAAAAGCAATGATCCACTGTTTGCACTCCTGTTTCGGAACGAAAAGATCTACTGGACCGGAAGCATGTTCAATGGTCTGAGGGTCGCAGAGGCAACGGAATTCGACGTCAACATTGTTTTGGAAATGCCGGACGACGTGTCTCCCTTGCAGGTACCCACATTTTCCTGCAATACTGAACTGCAATAATTAACATTACATCCCACGGTTTTGTTATTTCATGCAGTTGTCTCAGACAAGCGAAGCCCCACAAAATTATGCTTTCGTCAAGGTTCAACCCTCCGACGTTCAGATGATTAAGAGTAAATCGGACTCTGGCAATGCTGCTTATGTGTAAGTAATGTCCTGAAATATTACAAAAGAAATCAGTGATTCTTCAAAATTCTTTACGTCTATATCCACATCGGTAATGCCAAAACTATATTTAATACAGCATAATACAGTGTAGATGGTTTTGACGGTGCTTTGAAGTTATGTACCGGGAGTGTACCTCAAAAGCACTAGCTGATATTATTAAGGTCATAGCATTTAATTAGCCTAATAATTAGAAGATGATGAATGCGTTGCTGTACAATTCAGGGAGCTGCATCAATGGATAGATGGCGAGGGTCACGTTAAGCCTCAAGGGGTCAAAGGTTGGATGAGGGACATCGGTGAGGGAGCTCGCAGGGAAGCCAACAGAGATATTGAGTCGCTTTTCCTCAACATTCCGGAAGGAGACGACGCCGACGACGCCAGTGTCGGAGTGTCATATTGCAGGCCAGGCGTCACTCTGGAGGTCAAGCTTCCGAACGGAGTCCAGCTTGACATTGACTTGGTTTTCGTCTTCGAGTTTCCGGCATCCTCGTGGCCTCCTGGAGTCAGGTTTGATGAAAGAATTCAAGAGGTTCCAGAAGAGGCAAGATTTTCGACTCATAAGCCACCACAAGAGCAATGAATACATTTTGCTGTATGTATATTTCAGGAAAGAAGATTCTTCTCTGTTCCCAAGTCCAAATATGACGCCACTACTAAAAACAAGTGGAAGCTGAGCTTCGACAGAACAGAGAGATACCTTCTGCGAGAAACATATGCCAAAAATGTTGCCAAATTTCTTAAGGTGGGTACATACAGTATTCAGATTGAAGAGGCGATTGTTAAGATGTTAATTATTTAATATATACCGGTACTCGTAGTTGATGAGGCATAATAATCCGATATATTACAATGTCAATAACATGTGACTTTCTCCACAGTACAAGTTTGGAACTCAAGACCGAGGAACAACACTAAACAGTTACCAGATAAAGAACACTGTCCTCTGGACCATGCATTACTATCCATACATGACCGACAGAGGTGATCTTTTGCAGAAGGTAGTACCTTTCTGATTAGAATCCTTAATTTGCAAAAAAAAATAAAGTGTAAATGAGCAGCAGTGCATGATTTCACGTTTCCTTCCAGGCTTTGCTTCTGCTTCTGAACACTTTTCTGGCAGACGAGAAAATGCCTAATTACTGGGCAGACCAAGAGGACTTGATGAGAAAGATGAAGAAGAAGGACATTAGCAACCTCAAGACTGTCATCAAGGGAATGCTGGAAAAGGCACGGGGTCACCCGAAGAAGCTGGGTGGCGGAAAACCAAAGGACAGGTCACGAGACAAGAAGAAACCTTGGCAGAAGCACAGCTCTCCAGGTCCGGATGACTTCGTTGGAATGACCTATTAATTTTATTGGACAGTGTAGTGTATCAAGTTCTATCAGCCGGTTGCGTTTAATGTAACGTTTATAAATCTGTGAGTGATCCTAAAATGCGCATTTTGACTACTAATAACACCGAATAAGACGCTCCAAAATCTACAGTAAGGTGCCATAAATGAAAGTTGTTAGGAGCAGATTGTTTTGTTGCTCGTAACATGATGGTTTGTCTGTAATAAAATATTGATGAATGTGGATCTTTTCAAATCATACATACCTTTACCATGCATAAAGCATGCAATATGACACTCCCAATACATTCCCTGCCTGCAAAATAAATTTTGCAGAAAGTACAGCACAATAACTAAATATTGAGGAAAATTTAGGATTATGAGTACGTATTCATAATAAATAGTGAGCCATCTTTCCTAAATAATTTGAGCGGTGTGGTGGAAAAGCGTGACAACCGACAAAAGTGCAATTTTTCGGGAGAGCGAATTTAAGTTTAAATTCTCTTCACAAATCGTAAGGAATTCGGGTTTTGATCTAGCCCGTGTATCCGTCTCGTGCATGACACGTGAACTTTGAGAATACCAAACTGTTTGTCATGTCTTTTACATGCGTAGTTGCTAAGTGTTCAGGTCAAAAAATGATGGTTGTCACGTTTTTCCACCACACCTCTCATTTCTACTTGTAATAATTGGAGTACATTCAAATTTCATCCTGCTGTTATTTACCTTTACGTATCTTATCCACATTAATTTTTTGTCACCAATTTTGTGCAAAGAAATGTATCCATCACTGTTAAGTGGTCTATTTAAACTAACCATAATTATATCCCATGATCTGAAGCACTTACTGTTAGTGTATTAATCAAAATCAGGACACTAACTACTTTTTACCTGTGATTTTGAGCACTATATTTAGTTTGTTTAACTGAAGACCATTGAAATCATGCAGAGGAAATCAGACTCAGGTTGTGCCGATTATTGCTGGTAAAAACCTTTTATTGTAATGTGTGCCTAATACTATACTAACTATAGTATCAAGGAGTCGTTTATTCACACTGGGCTTTTTTGAGCTCCTCGTTGAATTTGATGGACGAACAGGGCCACATAAAACCGCAACTTATCAAAGCCTGGTCATGCGAGACCTATACATAGTTGACGTCGCACTTGTAGAAGTCAACAAGAACTTTGGATTCACATTATTTTGTCAACATCACTTCCACTACTCCCATACCTACTACTCCCACTTACTGTTTCCACTTGCACAGTACGGTATCTTACCAAATATTTTTCTAGATTTTCCTCTGACTGGAACCGCCTTCAGACTCATACGACAACATGATTCGTATTATTTCTGAACGATTTTGGTCATTTCAGGAGTACAAAAAAAATAGTTCGCAAAATAAAACCAAACATGCCTCTGAAGGAAGAGGCCCAAAAAGTCAGGAAAGTGCTTCAAAAGGTTCAAAAACTATCCCACAAAAGGCCAAATTGGCATGAAAAGTCACAAAAAGGCAGAACAGGAAAAATAGTTCGCAAATCCACGAAATAGGCAATTTTAGCCTACATTTTTCACATCCTGCACCTATGAAACTGATAGATCTTTTCACAAAACCATCCCAGCTCTAAAGAAACTAAATATAGGCATCCATAAGGTAAATTCATGCAGTGAATTTTTTGCCATATAATGTTGATAATTTGCTGGATTAATTGAAACATATGCGTGTTGCCCTAGGCTTTGTTGTTGTCGCTCCTGAACACCTTTTTAAAGGAGAAGAAACTTCCTAATTACTGGGCAGGTGGAGAAGACTTGATGAGGAATTTGGGATCGAAGCAGAAAAGCAGGCTATCGAACAAATGCTGACAGCTTGCGAGGGGAAACCGGGAAAACTTTTTCTTGGAGGCATGCCAAAAGGAAACAGCATAAAATTACAATGAGGAGAGAAGAAAACTGAGAAAAAGTGCGAGGACATAACGATGACGTCTCCCTTTTGAGTGTATGGTATGTGATCAAAATTGCATTTGAGATTTTTCTGTGTACTTACGTACTGAATTTTTTGTCATGTGTAAAATAAACTATCATGTAGTCTCACTGAGTGTTTTACAAAGGTATCATACTTTTCGAACTCGTCAATGGTGCCCTAAACATCTATTCTATGTAAAAGTTTTCATATGGCAGGTTCGTATCGACCGGTTCAATACGATACAGGCCTATCTCCAGTGTGTAGAAGCCATCTAACGAGTAATTTCCAAGTCGCTACTATGAATGGCCTTGCACGTAAAGAAGAGGTTCGTCACATGGCGCCAGCTCACGAGGAATGAGCTAAACTCAAAGATCAATGTTAAAAAAAACTAGGACATTACAGTTGTGGCCTTGTGCCCTAACTTGTCCTCGTGATAAAAGACCGAGCCGGGAAGCTTGTAATCACAAAGTCAATGCGGCTGGGTGAATGAAATGGAAAATGTTGTCAATGGGAATAATGGGTGCCAATAATGGTGCCCTCTTAATAATGAGGCAAGTTTGTTGATAACTACAGATCAGTGCAGGATGAAATCTCATCGTATCACTTTGAGCCAATCGGACACGAATGTCCATGTAGAGGGAAATCCCCTGAAAAGCTGGCCCGTGACACCATACACAACATGCCACTCGGTTTCTAAGAACTGAACCCGATCCATTTATATCCTGAGAGGCTGCTGAGAGGCTTCTAATGTGGCGAGCCGCAGTTACACTACGGAGCTACACCATCGCGGTCTGTCATAAAATCCGGTCCCTACTTGAACCGCGTTCTGAACTATCATCAATTTGCAGGCCTGCCTTCTGCTTGGATTCAAGACTTGCAACCCGGTTCAACACTGCCTTAGGAACATGGCATCTGGTGGAAATCAGGATGAGTGCCCATCATCGGATTCAGACTCAGATTCCGTAAGTAACGGACATCTCATATGTCTCAGGCGCATCACAGTCGTAATAATCTCATTGCAGAAGTACGATGAATTGATACAAGGGCTGTACAAAAGCACTAAATCGACAAAAAGAAAGACTGAACACAGCAAATGTCCAGGTAAATACTCTACTGAGTCTACTCATATATCCGACTCATATATCTGACGCAACTGGACCGAAATGTTGCACTTGAGAATGTTCAATATTTGATTACAGGCCGTCCCGATTTCCACCATCAACCAAAAATGGGACACAAAACTGGAATCAAACCACCTGAAGAGTACTCGACAGAGCCTGTAAGTACATCTGCAGACAAGTCTCACACCGGACAATATTTGGCAGTGACCATGCAGATTTCAAAATTCATCAAGGGCACCCCAAAAATAATTACCGGTAATGTTGTGTTTCTAATTGCCGGCAAAGAATTCTTGGAAGCGAATGTACTGCTGCAAAAAGTAAGTTTAATATGCATTAATTTCCGGCGCTCAATGGAATTGACCTTGACTGGGCGACAAAGTTTCTGTTTTGGCCAGCTGCCAAAACCCACTGCTTGCACTCACTGGCGGTTCATTCACTCTGTTTGAACAGCCATACAATTCCTTTTACGGATAAAATACTTATTTACAAACTAGCTGACGCAATGTTACCGTAAATCTACTTTGAACTTGTGTGTAAATCTATGATTGATGTCTATAGGAAATATGATAAAACAATAACTGCATCCTTGTCATGTGTGATATCATACGTTGTCAACTGTCGGTGGGATTTATTTTTTCGATATTTACCCGATTTTCACTGATAAGAACATTGAAAATAATGTGTCTCATGTTTAGCTCGACACTTTCCTGCCTAACTTACGCGATAAGATAGTCTCACCTAGATGTCTGGCGTTAATCTATCATTATATATTGGCTTTTATGTGCTTTTATGAGACTCGTAAGTCGCCTTTGAAAGGTTAATCCCCGTACCAGGAAAATGTTCTCAAAATAATGTTTATATTAGGTAACCTACTATAAACTATAGTATAGTGTATAGAGCAACGAATAGTGAGAGGGTTTTAGAGTGGTAGTGAAATGGAGGTAATTTTAATATTCCAGGAGTACATAGAGATGTGCAAAGAATCAACCCCAAGAGGAAGGCTCACAACGTTCATGAAGAAAATTGCAAGCAAAAATATCAAGATTGACAAGCAGGAATCCGCTCTATACGTTTCAGCAGCAAAAGACGTAAACATGCACCAAATTTTTCATTCTCCTGAATGAATCTTTTAAAATAATGCTTCTTTATTCCAGTTGGTGGAAGGATGCATGTTGCCGTGGATGAAAAGCAATGATCCACTGTTTGCACTCCTGTTTCGGAACGAAAAGATCTACTGGACCGGAAGCATGTTCAATGGTCTGAGGGTCGCAGAAGCTACGGAATTCGACGTCAACATTGTTTTGGAAATGCCGGACGGCATGTCTCCCTTGCAGGTATACACAGTTTTCTTTTCCATTATTTTTATGCAATTCTGCAAGTTTTAAAAAAAAATATTTCATGTAGTTGTCTCAGCCAAGCGATGTCCCGCAAAATTATGCTTTCGTCAAGGTTCAACCCTCCGACGCTCAGATGATTAAGAGTAAATCGGACTCTGGTAACCCTGCTTATGTGTAAGTAATATCCTGCAATGTGACAATGATGATGATTTAAATTTCTCTACATCTATCCATGTCAATAATTCCCGAAGTAAAATTTATTTTTATGAGCATAATGCAGTGTAGATGGTTTTGGCAGTGTTTTAAAGGTACCTTGAGGCTTGAGCGATTCTTAAAAGCAATAGCTGCTATTATTAAAATAGTAATTAATTAGCCTAATTGGAAAGTGAGGAATGCGTTGCTGTACCATTTCAGGGAGCTGCATAAATGGATAGATGGCGAGGGTCACGTTAAGCCTCAAGGGGTCAAAGGTTGGATGAGGGATATGGTTGAAGGAGCTCGCAGGGAAGCCAACCGAGATATTGAGTCGCTTTTCCTCAACATTCCGGAAGGAGACGACGCCGACGACGCCAGTGTCGGAGTGTCATACTGCAGGCCAGGCGTCACTCTGGAGGTCAAGCTTCCGAACGGAGTCCAGCTAGACATTGACTTGGTTTTCGTCTTCGAGTTTCCGGCATCCTCGTGGCCTCCTGGAGTCAGGTTTGATGAAAGAATTCAAGAGGTTCCAGAAGAGGCAAGATTTTCGACTCATAAGCCACCACAAGAGCAATGAATACATTTTGCTGTATGTATATTTCAGGAAAGAAGATTCTTCTCTGTTCCCAAGTCCAAATATGACGCCACTACTAAAAACAAGTGGAAGCTGAGCTTTGACAGAACAGAGAGATACCTTCTGCGAGAAACATATGCCAAAAATGTTGCCAAATTTCTTAAGGTCGGTACATACAGTATTCATATTGAAGAGGCGATTGTTAAGCTGTTAAGTATTTAATATATATCGGTACTCGTAGTTGATGAGGCATAATAATCCGATATTACAATGTCAATAATATGTGACTTTCTCCACAGTACAAGTTTGGAACTCAAAACCGAGGAACTACATTAAACAGTTACCAGATAAAGAACACTGTCCTCTGGACCCTGCATTACTATCCGTACATGACCGACAGAGGCGACCTTTTGGAGAAGGTACCTTATTGATTACAATCGTTAATTTGAAAAAAAGGTACAGATGAGCTGTGCGTGATTTCACGCTTCCTTCCAGGCGTTGCTTCTGCTTCTGAACACTTTTCTGACAGACGAGAAAATGCCTAATTACTGGGCAGACCGAGAGGACTTGATGAGAAAGATGAAGAAGAAGGACATCAGCAACCTCAAGACTGTCATCAAGGGAATGCTGGAAAAGGCACGGGGACACCCGAAGAAGCTGGACCGTGGAGGAAAACGAAAGGACAAACCACGAGACAAAAAACCTTGGCAGAAGAGAGGTCCGGACGATGACTTCGTTATGACATACTAGATTTCGTATTGTATATCAAGTTCTGTCCGATGATTGGGTCTAATGTAACATTTACAAATCTGCGAGTGCTCCTGATGAAATGTGCGGTAATTTTTTGAACCAGTAGTTGTTGTTAATGAATAGACTTTGCCAGGTTGTGATTGCTAGACTACTAATAAGATGCAATAAAATTTACAGTAAGGCTACATAAAGCAAAGTTGTTTGTAGCATATGATTTTGTTCCTCGTAACATGGTTTGTCCGTATAATAAATATTGATAAATATGGATTACTTTCGAATCCAATGCCCATAGTATGACACTCCGGAATAATTATCCCCTGCCTACAAAATAAATTTTCCAATCATTGACTGTAACAATAACTAAGGGCCACTTTCATCCACACAAATTAAGAAAAATTTACGAATATACTTATACGTATGTATTCATAATAAATAGTGAGCAATTGTTTCTAAGTAATTTTCTTCTTGATATTTGAGCTGATACAGCAGGCCATAAATCCTTCAATAATTCCAGTAATTTCATATTAAATATGAAATTTTCATCCTGCTGCTATTTATACCCTTGCAGCTCTTATCCACCGTTTTGTCACCAATATATTATGCGTAAAAATAACTATTAGTGTCAATCACTGTTAAGTGTTGATTTCTACTAACGGAGCACTTAATTTTACGTATCTCGTGATCTTAAGCACTTATTATAATATTACATAAAAATCAGGACACTAACTCTTTTTTGCCTGCGATTGTGAGAAATTTAGCAAAACTGTTGAACTGAAAACGTGGCATTTTATATACAGAAATTGCGTGAAAGTAGATTATTTTTCAGAATGGGTGCGATCTAACAGTAGCCTACTAAATAGGTGATGAAGTGCGTATAGATTGTATCAGAGTTATTTTATTCCTTCAAAGGTGTCCATCAGAAGACTACAGAAAAATCCAGTTCGAAAGACGGACTAGCGAAGTTTCTGAGAAATACTGAAGAGTCCAAAATCAAGATAAACGCCCAAGAAGCAGAACAATACATAGCAGCAGCAAAAGATGTGCGTATGTTATGTAATTAAATTATTTCACTGCATTTCTGACAATATTATGGTATTATGACTTTATGCTCCACAGTTAATGGAAGGACGACTGCTGCCAATAATGAAAAAGAAGGATCCATTGTTTGCACTCTTGTTTCGAAACGAAAATATCTACTGGACCGGAAGCATGTTCAATGGACTGAGAGTCAAAGAGGCCACGGAATTCGATATCAACGTGATTTTGGAAATTCCAGACGATTTCAAATTGATTGTACGTAATTCGCCACAGCATTTATTTCTTGAATCTTGCCGAAAGTCAGTATTGTAATTCAAACCATGCCGCCTTTTCAAGAGGTGTTTTAATTATTGATATAAAAAATTAAGACAGTATGTGCTAGGAAGGTGTTGTCTTTTTGACGTGTCAGTACTACCTGTAACGGTAATCCTATTTTTCTTCCTAACATGCAGCTTGAACAGAAACGAAATGCACCGCAAAATCGCGTCTTCGTCAGGGTGAGGGAGCCAAAAATTCTGATAAAGAGATTCATCTCTGGCCCTCCCACTTACCGGTGAGATCGAGTGTATTTCATTTTACAAAAGAGCAAAGGTCTAACAGTACATATTTACAGCACCTTTTGCGGCTGGATAAACACCGATGGCTGTCTAAGTATATCACAGATAAAAATGTGGCTGTCAGAGCTGGTTTTCGAAACAATTGGAGAAGTCAACAAAGACTTGGATTCACATTTTTTCAAGATCCTTCCAGCAAGAGACGCTGAAGAGGCCAGCGTTGGAGTGACCGTGTGCAAGCCTGGGGTCACCCTGGATGTCAAACTTCCAAATGGAGTTCAGCTTGACATTGACTTGGTTACAGTCCTGGAGTTTCCAGCATCCCGGTGGCCTCATGGAATTGTAAATGACCAGAGGATTCAAAGGATTCCAGAAGAGGTACGGTAGGTCTTCTCTTGAAGTGGAGGCCAGCATGATTATTTTGACAAAAATTTCAGGCGCGAAGGTTTTTCGCAGTTCCAAAGCCCAAGCATATCAATACGTCTATGAACATGTGGAAGTTGAGCTTTGACAGAACTGAGAGGTATCTTCTGCGACATAAATATGCAAGAGATGTTGCCAGACATCTGAAGGTTACATAATATATATACAACTACGCCTTTGAAATATCAAATTCACAAACCAGCACATTATTTACAGTTGATGTTTGGAACCCAAGATCGAGGAGCAATCCTCAACAGCTACCAGATAAAGAACACTGTCCTTTGGGTTCTGAATGATCATCCTGACCTGACCGACGTGGAAACGCTATTTCAAAAGGTGGGCATGTCTGAATAAGTGATTTGCAATTAATTGACACGCATGTTGCACTTCAGGCTCTGTTGTTTCTGCTGAACACAGCTCTGAGAAGGGGGGAAATGCCAAATTTCTGGGCAAGTGGCGAAAACCTGATGGAAAATATGGCGCCTTCTGATGTACGCAGGTTGAAGCTGCGTGCATATGAAATGCTGAAATATTGCGAGATTCAACCGCAGCAACTCTCTGAGCTGGTTGAAGGTGCAGAGAATCCAACCAGAAGAGAGCTGAATTTACGCCGAAGAACGATGAAGGCCAGTGTTAAAGATATGCAAGATTTGTACATGATGTGACAGAATTGAGTGCCTTATTGAGTGTTGTATGAAAATAAAGTACTGTACACAGAAATAAACTTGAAGAATAACCAAGTATCCATCACTCTCTCATACATAAAACATGGCAAACTGTTCAATGCGATTTACCTCCTGCATGATTCACATCAAGTGCATCCACATGTCTTATGACATACGATCCATATATTATCATTTATGAGTTTCGCAAAAAAAAGCACAAAAGAGTTTGAAGTCCAAATGCAACTTACCAACAACACTTGCTGAAAATTTTTCATGCATACATTCGTCAGCTTTTTCGGGATAAAAGATGCTCTCAACTCGTCCCAACCTTTCTATGTAAAATCGACCAGCAAGCATGGATAACAGGCTCAAGTGCGCTGTCATGGTCTGCTTCCTATCGGTGCGTCTTGTGTTAAAACAATTTCGACAAATTCAGGCGCAATGTACACTTTGTAATTTTTCCAGTGCTCCAGTGCCTTTTCGCTGGACGACATTTGGGACGCAGGTATGCAGTTGTTTGATTCCGACGACGTCCAAAAGACCATTCGCTCCGAATTGGACGAGGAACCTGCTGAAGACTTCCAGTGCGAACGTGCTGGAGTATATAACTCCAGCTGCACCAGATACCACGTGTGCAGCATTAATGTAAGACCTCAATTATCATCAAAATAATCAGCGAAACCATTGCACAATATTGGATGTCTAAAAACGCGCCTTATTTTTTGACAAACCTTTCCAACAATTGCAGGAAACTTCGAATTTGGTTCAACAAGACTTCGAGTGCCCTGAAGGAATGGCTTTCAACAATGAGTATTATTGCGATCTTCCATCTAATGTTCCAGGATGTGAGCATCTGGACACAGCAAAATTGAACCGCCCAAAAAGAGATGGTTTGGAAGAAGAATGCAGGAAGGGAGGAATGGTAAATATTACAGCATTGATTTTGACAAGCAGCAAATTTTAATCGTCAAAATATATATATAGTTAAGGTTCGTGGCGGACATTTTGGTCGAAATTTAATAAAGCAGGTCTTCATTATTTTGATACATGCAGACTTAACTGTTATTGTAATGTGAAGGTAAACAAGACGTATGCGTGCGTCTTAATAAACAACAACAATGTTATGCAAATGAATGAAGTAACTGGCACATAAAATCACTGGGTTGTACATCCTGAACTTATCTTGAAGCCGCAATTATCTTATATCCGGGCACATGTGCATCCTAGTATGACACATCGGCATCACTCATTTCCTGTTGAATGCAATTAATAGTCTGTTAATGCTTTGATGTGATTATTAGCTATTATTATTATTATTATTATTATTCCGCAGATATGTGCCAATTGCACTCACTACTTTTTCTGCAACGAAATGATGTCCGGGGATTTCCAGCCGAGCGAGACCTTCGCCTGCCCAGTGGACGCGGGTCACCAAATGTTTTGTGACCCCAAGAAAGGTCTATGCTTGCAATACGACCAGGTTCCTGGTTGTCACGAGCACGCCGAAAATGAGTAGAAGCAGCCCAGGGTGCCACATTTCAATAAACATCCTGATGAATTATTCCACCCTATTATATTAATCCAGCCTGATTGCTTATAATGTTATCAATAGTTCCAAATGTATGCAAATCTGATATGCGAACCAATGTGTTATTTCCTTGTAGCATGTTAAAACCAGTACCCTCAACTATTTTTTTTGTAGATATTATTATTCCCTATGGCCGCTATGGGCGAATTATAGGTATACAGGAACATATGGCAACAGTGTGGGTTGTAACCTTCTCTAGTTCTCTTTCGCTCCGGCCTGAGCAGGGTGTTGCTAATACTGTGACTCTGGATAGGTCGGCATATCTCCCATATCAGTGCAGCAGCGACCCATGTGCAGTACAGAGCTACGGACGATAAGAGGAGAAAGAACAAACAGACTCAGATAACAATTATTAAGGAGGTAAGCCAGCCAACTGATCTAGAATCAGTCAGTGTCAGTGAAGAGCATAGCAACTTTCCGTGACATCTGTCGCTTTAGTACCGGTAAGCAATTTTGCCATAATTTGCACATTACGTGGCAGGACTTATTAGTTATTGTTCTAGTTCTAGACCCTCCTCCTTCACAGGGCAGTTTTGTTCAAAGGATAACATAGTTCATTGCCAACACCATCTCATTCCAAAACATGGATATGAAAGATAATGTCCTGTCGCCACACCTCAAAAAGATCATGGCAACTTCGGTTGCCATGGACGAAGCGGAAAAAAGGCTGTCCATTAAAACAGTGAAGGATGTAAGCAACCTTTACGTTATTGTGGTTGAGTGTTCATTAATTATTGTGTGACTCCTCACTCAGGTTCTGGAGAATCACATGATTCCTACCATGCAGAAAGTTGACCCGTTGTTCAGTCAGATTGGACACAACAATGTGTACTGGACAGGAAGCATGTATGACAGACTCAGGGTCAAGGAAGCGACTGAATTTGACGTAAACGTCATACTAGTGATACCTTATGAGATGGAAGTAAGTCAATCAAAACACCCCAAAAGTGCATTTTTAATTATTGGTATGCATTTCAGCTTGTAAACGTCAATAACAACCCTGGTTTTGCAAGTATTCAGTTGCCAGAAGATTGCTCGGACACGTGAGTAAAAATTATTAGAAACATCATTTTCAACACTAATTATTGAGGTGTTCATAAGATTTTTAAAATCACTTAACCAGTGCCCTGTTGAAGTTGTGTGAGGGCTCTGCTGGTAATAAGTTGTTGATGCCAGAGAAAGTCAGAAGTTGGATGCAGAGCGTGGTCCATCGCTCTCTGTCTGAGCTCGCGGACGTTCCTGTCAAGGTTGAGTTTGAACACTAACATTAGGATAAACAACCTAGGTAACCTCCATGTTGTCTTTATAGGAGAAAAAATACCGCACGTCGGGACCTGCCATAACAATCAGTGTCACGGCCGGGTCGAAGGTTATTGACGTTGACCTAGTCCCGGTTGTCACATTTTCAGAGAAGCACTGGCCTAGCAGCGTCCGTCCGAAAGTTGCACAGCATAAGGTTTGAGATATGACATTTTATGAAAAATTAAGGCTTATGACATTATCTGCTGCATTTACACTACAGAAAGACTTTTTTGCTGTCCCAAAAACCGAATCGTTCCTTACGGACAAAAGCCTGTGGAGACTTGGGTTTTCACAATCGGAGAGATCTTCTGTGCTCTACAACAAAGGGTGCATCAAAATGATCATCAGACTGATCAAAGTAAGGCCACATTTCATTGCCATGTTCTGCGATAGTATAGCTATAGGACAGTTAACGGTAATATATAATTATGGTTCCAGTGCATGCGTGAAAATGTCCCCAACATCGAAGGCCTGTCCAGCTATCACATCAAAGTGGCAGTGATGTGGATGCTGGAGAAACATGGGGAATATGAAGAGCGTCACTTGGGATCAATCTTCATGTTGGTATGTCGATCGCAAAGCTTCAATTTGAATCTTCTTCCATTGAACTGGAGTCTTACATACATGTTTCCATCCTCTACAGGCATTGAAGACATTGCGTGATTATGCTCTGAAGGGAGAGCTTCCAAACTACTGGTGTCCACAACACAACATCTGGACCGGGAAGCACGTGCAGATGACCAACATCGGAGGAAGGCTGGCCACCATCATTCGGGAGATTGAAAGGGACCCGCAAAACGTGAATGACTACTTCCGATCACCATCATCTGCAGTCGGAGCTTCGGTGCAACCAACTCAGATGAGGATGGATCCTGGGATGGATGAACCGGAAGAAGAGCAGCAACAGGAAACGGATTCTTCTTCCGGTGGACGTTGCATCATCGCCTGATGAATATTGGCCATTACATGGGTGATGGGTGACTTTTTCGCCCCTCCCAGTTACTGCTAACTTAGCAGTACGAGGGTTGGCAATGATATGCTACTGCTAAGTTAGCAGTAACTAGCAGTGGGACGAAAATTCCACCCCCATTTCTCTCTCTTATTACTTAGGCCGCAATATAATAACCTATTATATCATGTCTGAATAAAATATTTTTCCTTCAGGAACTGTGTGATAAATCATTAAATTTGTTTCGTTGTTGTTGATGGTGACCTTGCAAAACAGAAAATCCTATCTTGCAGAAATCTACAGAAGCAATGATATATGGTCTGATAACATCCTTGACGTGAGCATGATGGATTTATTAGAGATGGATTCGGGTTTATAAGCCACATTATTTTTTCTTTCAATGAAGTTTATCTCTCTTTGTCAAACTTTAAGAGTAAGAAGCTTTCATTCCGACCACCTAGGTGGCTCTGGTGTGGTTCCTTCTTTTTCTCTCTCAGCCGTACACACGAGCCATCTGGTGGCAGCGACCGCAACATTGTCGGCAGAAAATAATAAAAAGTGAGCACGTGACAGTTGGTTTCCCGCCCAAATACTTTCCCGCCAACCCGGCGCCTCTCATTGCAGGCCTTTGTACAACGGGTTTAATCAAGAGCTAATAACTGAGAGCATGTGACAAGTCCTCTGCCGTGACTGAACCTCTGATGGACCAGGGAAGTGTTGAGATTAGTTTCCCTCTGGCGCGACTAGGCCGAACCAAGAAGGGAACCTTTGTCCCTCCCAGAGGCGTGGCTTCTTCAGGGGGTCAACTCTTTCTGTTCCTCATTTATCACCTTGGGTTGGGGTTGGTGCGAAGAAAGGCCCCAGGGCTCCTGGACTTTGACCCCCCCCTGCCCAGAATGGTAGGCCCACGGAGTCACCAGGCATGTCAAAAGTAGATCTAG